>JAJMEU010000001.1:1800000-1978089 GCA_030574335.1 Meyerozyma elateridarum
TAGTACCTAGTGAAAACAGTATCCGCAAGATATTAAGGCTGTATGTTATGAAGCAATTCTATTGGAACATGGAAACAAACTCATACCATATGAGTTGGATGCAAAATTTTTACGAGCACAATTACCAAGGTCATGGCTTTGAGCTGGGGGTATCTCCTTTGACCCTGAACACTACATAGACACGTCGAGTAGCATCAAGGATACATATTAATGAAAGCAGATCATTCACAGCCAAGTAGGAGGGTTTAGGAACCATGTCAGCAATTGATGTATTAGGAATCAACGTTACGGCATCCTTCTCCTCAAGGGAATTAACCTTTAATAGCATAGAGGTATCAAATATAGCAACACAAGATTCTGTTAGTATAATTAAGTGATTACCTATGACTTCTCCTGCTTTTATAATGTCGTTCATCACGATACGACCTTGCCATGAGGTACTGCCCTTAAAATTAAAGGCAGTTACTGAAAATTCTGCACCGTGAATAGACGATGACACGATATCTTGGTCCCCTTTGGTTAGAGTATCTTTATCAGATGACTTGGTGACCTCACTTAAAGCCTTGAACAGTGTTACTTCTTGAAAGTGGCTCAGAACAGCTGAGACCAAGTCTTCATTAAATCTACCTTTGATTGATTCAAACTCAGCTCGAATGTTTCTTGTAGAAGGAGTCTGTATGAGACCTTCTAAATCAAGTTCTAGTTGCATGTACTGAAAAATTTTACTACCGAAGAGGTAGTCATTAAAATAGTTGAGAAGATCTGAGTTCTTAAACTTTGGATGTGTAGCAGAATTATAATAAGCCTCAAGATCGTCTTCTTTCGCTAGCTTCTCGACTATGTCAACCCTTATCCACTCTAGAAACATATTGAAGTACTTTTGTTCTTCATTTATTTCCCAAACGAATCCGAATAAAGTTTTAAGAAACTCTTTAGGTAAATTGATGAAATCTGCAATGACAGAAGAAGAGAGCCCCATAGTAGTCTTTGCAGAGCTATCAATTTCCGATTCTAGCCAAGTACTTAAACCTTCAATATTGCTCATTAGGATTATCACTCTTTCCACAGCGGATATTAAGTGAGGAAAGCAGGACTTACGTATTTGGTCATATGCAGCATTGCCAAGTTTAGCCAACTTCTTGAGACCTCTATCTCCAAGCTGATTAAGCCAGTAATCCTTGAGAGATTCTGGAATTAAGCCTGTCAATAAGATATCGTAGAGGCTGTCTGTAACTTTGGATTTCACTTCTTGAGGAGTCGGGAAATTTGTCAAAAGATCAACATCGGCATACAATGAGTCTTTCAAGTTTGATATATGGCGGTCGAATAATTCTAGATAGGGCTTAATATCCTGCTCAAGCGATATGATTGTGTCCTCTACATATTTGAGAAGAGAAATAATATTAGAGATTTGATTCAACAAACCAAAATGATAAGCCTGGTGGTGCTCTCGAATGTCCACCTTCATTTCCAAAAGAGCAGCCTGATTATCATTCGATACTAAGAAAATTTGGTTCCATAATGAAATTTGGACGTGGCTGTGATATTTATATTCCTTTGGAAGTGAAATAGACTCGACATTGAGTACGTTATTAAATGATAGCGATAGAGAACTGGTTCCATCGGTAAGTTTTTGAATATTTACGAGGTAACTTAGGGAGTCAGTCATCAATTGAGTCTCATCATGGAATAGTCGAGGTAATTGATCGAGGATATCAACGTTAAACAACGTGCTGAATGGTTGTGGATCGGTGAACTCAAACCGGCACCAATTAGTTAGAATGATCTCTTGGCCCAAATGCCCTATGACCTTTATAAGTGATCCTGAGTTTGCATCATATATCTTACACATGCCATCCGAACCAGACAAACAAAAAGATTTACCATTAGGACTCCATAGAAGTTGTTTGATCGGACTCTTGTTATTCACTGAATATATTCTTTCGCCGTCTAGTCGAAAAACCCAAATAGACATTTTATTCATGGATATTGCAAGAAGGTCCATCGAGGGACACCAGCTTACGACATTGCCATCGGCAATGCCAATAAACTTGTTGGAAGCGACTCTTTCGAGGTTCATATACACCTTACCATCGCGATCTAATGTGAAGATGGCTACTACTTATCTACATCCATTGCACCACTAATAGATGATATTGGTTCTATGTACAATTTATACACGGTTGTGAAGTTATTTTTAATCTAAGGGCGGAAATTGATCACCATAGATGGTCCGGAAGTCGAGCTGATGACAGCTTGGCCAATCAAGTTGGGCTTTTTTGTTCCAGCAGGTTGAGTACCATATACAGCTTCCGATGCTGCTTTCAAATTAGAGATGATTTCTGCATCACTGAAGTCGCATCTGCCAATAGGCATCAGCAACAGGTTACCTTTTTGTTTGAAAGGAAGTGCTCCCAAATTCTCTTGAATAATTTCTATGACATTATCGGCAACGGTGTTTCTCTTGGGAGTGGGCATTAAGCCTTTAGGACCTAACATCCTGGCAATAGGCTTTAATTCTTTGACTACGTCAGGAGTAGCGTAACATTGGGTAATGCCGTCCAATTTGACATTGCCGACTCGGATCTCTTCTATGAGATCTAAACCTCCAGCATGAGTAGCTCCCAATTTAGTGGCTTCTGCCAAGACATGTTCGTCAAGACTGAACACCATGACAGCATTATCTCTTATAGGCTTAGGAAGAAAGACGGAGCCTACAATAGGTTTAGAACCTTTGTCTGGAATTACGGTAACTTGGACACTAACGGTAGTCTTTTTCGATGGATTTCCAACCTCAGCTGCTCTTAAGTATCTCATAGCGGTAGGCACATCCATATACAAAGGATGCATCTCTGGAGCCTGTTTATTCCTGCTTTTTACGAGTTGAGCACGCTTAAGCTTCTTCTTGATTTCTTTCTGTTGATCTTTTTTGTCTGAGGCAGCATTAAAATTGCGAATGGTGGAGGAGAAGTATTGAACTCGAGCCAAGGAAGTTACTGCAGGCATCCGAAGAGCCGCTTCTGCTCGTATCCTCAACACTGACCGAAGCATACTACAGAATCTACAGTGAAGAATATCTCAAAATTTTCAATTAGAGTAAATCCATACACCAGAAATAAATAACCATCCCAAATATTTTCCCACACCCTATAATCCATAGCTTCATAAATAAGTACCTCTTTTAGTTAGTGCAAGCAATTCAATTGCTTGGTTGCAGTTGATCTGACTTAGACCGCTTCTTAAGCGAGAAAGTTCTCTTGAAGAAATTTTCTTTCAGGCTTGAAGAACGCACCTGCGAAGGCCTCTTTGGAATAACGATCTCCCGAGGTGGAGCGACCTCTTCCAAAGGAGGCATCCTATCTGACATCACCAGAGGCAACTCGGGTGTCAGCGAGTAAGGGGACTTAAAATAGTCGATAAAACTCTTTCGCTTCAGTTGTACGTCTGGAGTGAGACTCGTTTTACGAACCTGAGGAACCAGATCAAGCGAAATGCTTTGGTTCCCCTTTATTGGAGCTGGATCAGTAGGTGACACCGGCTTCTCCATTAGTGCTGGCTCCGTAACCGACTTACTACGGCTAAAATAATCAACCGAAAATCGCTTTGAAATGGGGCTATGCACATCAAACAAAAAGCTGAATCGATGAGGCCTCTTGTTGTATTCGTCCATTCTAGCAGCACCAGACTTCAAAGGCGAAGTGTTATTAGTAGAGGGGCTACCAACTGAGTCAGCAGAGGTGGCAGACGACACAGGAGACGTTACCGATACTGCCGACTCGTCAGATATATAGGAGGTACCCGATTCTATAGTGAAAAGGGAGATGTTATCAATAAATGTAGGGTAGTTTTCGATGACCAGTTGCAAAATTTCTTGAAGTACGGGCAAAAGCTCTAAATGCGAAGAATTCAACAAATATGGCTGGAAGATAATTGAAAGATTCAAACTGGTCATCTTGGTCTCATCGGATTTACCGAGAAGAAAATATAGCTGTGACACAACATAGATGAAAAGATGGAGACGTTGCTGGGACCATTTAGGGCATACTTCGGTCGCAAACTTATGAAAGAAAGAAGCAGCATCGATCAGCACTACTGATTCGACATCGGAAGTAGATCCATTTTTGGTACTGGAAAGCGTAGTTCTGGACTGATTGAGGGGAACTTCCTGGTTGTCAACTGGACGGGTATGAGGTGACACGGGCTGCTCTGGAGCCTTGGTTTCTTCGGTTTCTTCTTCATCATCTTCGGGAAGGATACTTATTGGTCTACATTCTTTGGGCAACTGGGATATGTCAAGTTCTTCCTGGTCTTGTGACTGAGCGGGTGTGGATTTTTCTTGGTTGAAATCGTTATTCATGTCTACTATGTCTAGTTCTTCCTCTATTATTTGGTCATTGAGGTTCAGCTGGCTTCCTTTTACCGACTCAGACGACACTGCAAAACCGTAAGCTTTCCATTTTCTATACTCAGCAATGATTTCGTCATAAGGCTCGGCTCTTTGGGTATCATGATCGTCAAAAGTACGAAGGCTGCGTTTTAATACTCCACTAATATCATGTGGAGACGTGCCTGGAGTGGTAAACCAAGTCAGAGAGTCACTTTCATATAGCTTGTTGATGCGCTTAACAGAGCCGCTAATACGGAGAATTCCTTCCACCAAACACTGGGATTTAATCACGGTGAAAGAATCCACAATAATTGTGGGGACTCGCAATGGCGCTGGAGATTCTGGAAGATTCACGATTGTTTTGGCATTTATCCTGGAGGGATGAACATCTCCAGTATATGACAGCAGCATGATTATCGCGGTGGAAACAGCCAGGGATTGAAATTCCTCAGTGTTTTAAACAAACTAAGAAAAAAAAAAAATCAATGTAAATTACTTCTTGATTTGGAACAATGTCGTACTATACAAGTGTCGAGATTCGATGAGATCTAGAATCAATAAGAAAGCGAAATTATCACTTTTGTATCACGGAAAACCGGTAAATAAGCTCGAATGTACCAGTAGTAATGAAACAAACTTTATTGGCTCCAATGCAAACAGGAAATCGTCAACGGTTTTCCTGATAAAAGCTTGATGTCGCTTGCGCGTCGTAGACGTTGTCAACCCCGCTTTTTACCTTCTCACGCGTTGTTAATGCTTCTGCCGCACTTTTCAGGCGAGTCTAGACTTATTATTGCGGCTTCCAGGCGGAGTCCCCTGCAGACTGCATCAATAGCGATATTATGCAGGATAACACATTAACCCGATTCATGTTGTGCATCTACTGCATCCACTACACCGATACATCCAGTGCACCAAGCATGCGAACTCCAACTGCTGCTTTCAACTTAATAGAGAGGATTAATCTAAGTTTTTGTTTACCATCATGTGGCAGCACCGCTATAGCACTCGATTTACCCCGAGCACGCCGCTGCCGCTCTCTATTGGAGCTAGCTCCAAATGGCGACTGTCGACTGACGACGCTGGACGAAGACGACTGCGAGCCAGGAGTCTTGAAACTGCCGCTTCTAATAGCAACAGTCTGCTGACGGAAATCATAACCCCCAACGCCAGCGGCGACGAAGGCGAATTACTCAAGCCACTTACTCAAAAGTCCCGTAAGTCAGAACCGGTCATCAGGCCGTCGCTGCTGGAGTTTGATATTACTCCACAAACTGATGACCCCACCAGCTCATCATCGAAAGACTCAAATGTAGATAGTCCTGAGCCGGAAGATAGTGCCTCCGAGGCCACGGACATAGAACGACTGCCTAGTCCCTCCATACCAAACGCCATACCGCCGGAGTTTCTAACGCTTCTTTCCACCTTCCCCTTATTCAAGCAAGCACCAACGTCATTTTATACAAAAGTAGCATCAAAACTCACATTAATGCAGTACCATCCGCTGGACCACATCATCAAGAAGGGAGACCCCTCGAAGTCCATGTACTGGATCCTTAAGGGAACCGTAGGAGTGGCCTCCACCGACGGAGAATCTGTGTACGCAGAATTAGTGTCCGGTAATTTCTTTGGCGAGATCGGTATATTATTTAATCGGCCCCGTACTGCTACGGTGGTAGCCCGTACTAAAGTATTATTAGGAGTGCTTACTCTGGATGCGTTGAGCCTGGTGCTTAAACTGTATCCCTTGATTGAGCGTAGAATTAGAGACGAAGCTCAAGAACGGTTGGCTATGCAAGACAAGAAGAGCAAGGCTGAAATCCCTCTGATAAAGGTAATTCGTGCATCTTCTCTTGTTCTGCCTTCCCCTCTATCTCCATCTGTGTCATCTCAACGTGCTAGCTCCTTAGCTGCGGCTAGTACCCCAATGCCGGGACCTGCATTTCCTCCAGTGGCTCATGCCCTGTTTAATTCTCCTGCTCATGATAATGTCGATGCAACTATATCGATTCAAAGTTTCATTAAAAGTGTTCCCATTTTTAAGAACTTACCAGCAAATATCATCCATCAGCTCGCATTAGGCGTAGAGCCTTTAACTTTCAATTCTTTCGAATACATCTTCCATAAGGGAAGCGAGGGATCAGATATCTACTTCATCATTAACGGTGATGTCGAAGTGATTGACTATGTCAACAATAACACTAAGATCGAAAATGTCTTGGGCCGGTTGGGTACTGGCAGTTATTTTGGCGAAATGTCTTTCTTACACAGTCTCCAGCACGATACCCCCTCACTTCTTCGTAGTGCTTCCATCCGTACAGTAACTCCGGTCGAACTCATTGTCATCCGTTCAGATCTTTTGGAGGGCTTGTGCCAAAAATATCCTTTCATCGTAGATCATATGCGTCAAACTGCTCAAGAGCGTAACGCTCTCAATACTACTATGGCCAATACAACCTTGAATATGACTACTCCTATCCAATCTCCTCGCAGATTGTCGATCCTGGGTGACCTGTCCGCTTCCAACCTGGCCATGTCTTATTTTGTATTACCTCCCTCGGACAATAATCAACAATTATTCTCTGATTGGAATTTTGCCTACACTAATACTTCAGGAAATAACTCCCGTTCAATTTCTCCAGTATCTGGAGAAGTGTCCGATGGTACTTCGCCAAGTGTCAATCCTAGCTCATCATTGAGTCCTTCGGCTTCTCGGTCAATAGAATCTTCTACTGTTGATACCACCTCAAGGAAGCGGAAGACGGCCGTTGGTCCTTTGGATCAGGCTGGACCGTTGAGTTTAACGATGCCTCCAGTAAATCCGGTTGTGCCATCTATTAACAATTTCCAGTCGATTAACCAGCAGCAGTCCAGAAACAATTTCCAGTATATGCCACATAGTAAGCGGTTAAGAATGGCTAGTATTTCGGGCAGGAGAAGGTCTTCTGCTCTCAGTAATAATGGAACTCTTCCTGACAAAATTCTTCTTAAGGTTTTTGAATACCTAGACCTTCCCCAGTTAATGAGATTGCGTATAGTTAGCAGAAGATGGCGCCAATTGCTTCATCTTGCACCAAACTTGATGAAAACATTGGACTTAACTCCCTGGAATACCTCAATTAACGATCGTGCCCTCATTAGCATTACAGACTTTGTGGGTTCTCGTCCAACTGTGATTGACATTTCCAGCTGCTTTCATGTTACTGACGAAGGATTTAGTTACATGGTTAACGAGATTGGTATGGGAGGAAGACTCAAGGTGTTGAAAATGCGCTCTAACTGGGAAATAAGTGCCATGGCTATCATGGATTTGACGGTTCCTAGCGTAGGAAGATACCTCGAGGAGATAGATTTGTCCAATTGTCGCAAAGTCAGAGACAATGTCATTGAGCGGCTAATTGGATGGTCTGATGCTCCTACTATAGGCGATACTGAAAAGGATCAAGACTCTCAATCCTTAGATGATTACTTCAATGATGAGGTTGGTTGCAAAAACTTGAAGATACTAAACTTTGGTTATTGCAAGCATGTCACCGATAATGTGATGCTCCACATAGCCAATCATGCATCTGAACGGTTACAAAGTCTTGACATCACCAGATGTACTACGATTACTGATAAAGGATTCCAGAATTGGACAAGCAAAACTTTCCCTAACTTGCGGTCACTTTCGCTTAGAGACTGCACTTTTTTATCTGATAAATCTATCATTGCCATTGCAAACTCAGCCAGTAACCTAGAACTCATTGATTTGGGTTTCTGTTGCGCGTTGACAGACTTGGCGGTTGAGGTCCTTTGTTTAGGATGCCCCAACTTGATTGAGTTAGATATGTCTTTCTGCGGTTCTGCCGTCAGTGACTCATCACTCGTGGGCATTTCACTTCACTTGAAGCGCTTGCAAAGGCTAGTGCTTCGTGGCTGCGTTCGTGTAACGAGAGCTGGAGTGGACGCTTTATTGAGTGGATGCTCACCATTGAATCACATTAACATTAGTCAGTGTAGAAACGCTCATATCTACCCTGGCCGGATTCCTGCTCAGAAATTGAACGTGAACCCCCAAACGAAGTCTGCCTTTGTTGCCGCAGGCCCATTCCAGAATATTATCGAAATCCTTCTTTAATATTTAACTATAGCATGTTGAACCTAAACTATATGGTTTTAAAACCTTTGGGACAACTCATTATTTGTATTATAATTATATGTAAACATTATTAACAAATTCATGTAGTTTTCTTTTTCTTCTTCTTGGTCTTGTCCTCCAACTCAATGTAATTGACTGGGACTCCCTTTTCGTTGTTGAGCAAATCGAGTATAAGCTTCGAATGTGGACCTTGAACTGTAACCTCGGTTATCTTTGGGTTCTGAACTACGGGACCTATAGTTGTGGAACCTGAACATTTGATCCGTAATTCTTCAGCTAATATGTGAGGTTTAATGTAATAATGCTCGAAGTTTGATACTTTAGTGACAACTTTACGACCAATTTTCGTTTCAGTGATAACAGAAATCTTGGGTGGCTCTCCTTTGAACAAGTCTCCTTCTTTTTCACCTGGCTTGCATAGTTGATGGTGCAAGGAAAATCCGGATAAGAATGATTTGAGAAGGGAGTCTCTGGGAACTGCCCCTACCTTCAACTTACATGCTTCAGCTAAACTGTCATCCAAACCAATCTTTTTTGGGTCCTTAGGATTTACCAACGCCTTCTTCTTGATATAGGATTCTAATATACGTTTAACTTCTGACGCAGTGTATAATTGTGAATATTCGTTGTCGGTCTCATTAAAAATGACTCTGCTTTTCGAAGCCGGCTTGTAGAGTAAAGTCACCAGAATCTCAAGATCTTTTTTCTTTGGGGTGGGTGGCACTACTTTCGTGGACTTTGCGGCCACATTAGTCTTATGAGTAATGAAGTTAAGTATGACGGGATCATCTTTCGATATAAGTCCTGTAATTGTAATATCATCACCTTTGCCCTTGATTTGGACATAGTTTAATTTTTCTAAATGCTTAAGGTACTTGGCTGATTTCTTCCATGAAGTTTTTTTAATACTTGCGAGGTTCGAGTCCATCACAGGTAAATTCTTTAGTACGTGATTTGACATGAAAGTTGAGGAAGAAATAGGAATCTCAATTGAGTCGAGTTTGATTGCTTGCATAGCTGCACGAATGAAAAGATGGTCTATATCCTCTACCAGAATCTGAGCCACGTCTGATGCCATTTCTTCAACTTCTTCGTTTGCAGTGTCAATATTAGGATTTGCTATGACGACATCAGATTCCACAACTTTTTCGTCGTCGTTGGCCGGCTCCTTTTCACTTTCTGATACAGTAGTATTAGCGGGAAACTCCAAGTCCAAAACCTCAGGAACGGCAATATCAATATACTTGTTTAATGCTACGAGTTCGTCCCCGAAATGATGCAACACTTCAACAGCAATGCCAGTTTGACCTATTACCGATGTGAACTGAGTAAGATCTAACTTACAGACACCAATTGCCTTTATTACTGTGGGATGATCTGTCTCTACAATACCCACAATGCTGTCCTTCTTACACCTTTGATCAAAAGGAGGGACGGTTCCAGGAAGCATTAGATCAGCTCCGTTTTTCAACACCTCGATGACATGAGGGTGTGTGGACACTCGAGGCAATAAAAAGGGACATTTCCATACTGTGAAAACCGAGGGGTATACGCTTCCTCCACGAGGTCTGAACCAGGTAGGCGTCTCATTCTCATCCAGATAAATTGTGCCGCTATCGCCTCTGATACTCTTGAAACTGGCTTGCTTTGTAGTAGCAGGTAGTATATTTAACTCCACCTCTTTAGAAATTTGGCTCAGATCTACATTGTATAGTTTGCAGATTTCCTGGTATAGTTTTCGGCGATCAGAAGACTTTATATTAGCCGAGGCTTTCGGCTCCGGACTCTTCTTGAACATCAAATATCACAATCCATCGTGCGCCCAGTAAATCGTTAACTACGGTGGGACTGTAGTGCGATACTCGAGACTCGATTTCTATAAATCAAGACAAGTCAGAGTATTGGTAGAAGCGAATACGGGCAGCCATGAAGCATAAAAAGGAGAATGAAGGCATCCAGAAGGTACGAAGATCCATAATTGTGTATGTGTTTGGGTTTATGGTGATGTTGGGCCTTCCGTTATTTTACTATACCACGACAATACATCGAGCTGAACTTCCTCATGAAGACATTGGCCAGCTTTCCAGCAATCTTTTGAATGAAATAAAGATCAATATACCTATATTTGTCGACATACCCTACAATTCAGGTCTTGGAGATGATTTTATAAGACAAACTCAACTGTTGGTCAATGAAAATATTCGTCAACGATTACCCAACTCTGATCTGTTGTGGAATATCGAGCTTTACGACAATATCGAACGCGTAGATTCGTTATACACCGTAAAGGTGAGTACCCATCAAGATTCTGATACCTTTGGCATATCTTCGGTAACTCCAGTTATTGAAATATCGTTGTCTGATTCGACGGTCCAGTCGCAAATGGCTCCCACGTTCTTGTGTACTGTTTTACTTGACCATACATTCAAGAGTGAAATCAAGGAGTTCTCCAAAATAGCTTTGGCAGACGCTACCAAAAGCGGTCATGATGTAGTCATTCCATACTCAGATGTGAAAAATATCGTCTTCTCGTTATTAGTTGAAGACGGTAAGCCAATCAAGTGGGAAGTTGAGAAAGCACTTCAGGATTTTAAGGCTGTAGTTGAGGGTTTGAGTCACTTCACCAAATTTCAGATTAGCACTGAGATCCAATACTACTCTAAACTCACTCATGAGCCAATTCCGCTCACTGGCGATGACTCAAAGTATATTATTATGGAACAAGATCTATCAACATTTATCAACTATGGTGACTGGAACCTTAACAACTACGATATCCACCCAACCGTAAACTTTTTGATATTTTTCCCAGAATGTAACTACCAGAACAAGAAGATGTTGGTCCAAAACTCTAATACCAACTCATTCTTAGTTCCTCAATGGGGTGGTGTACATATATTTAACAAGAACTTCCCGTTAGTGAGAAGATCTGATCCTATTACAATTACTGAATCTGAACTCGCCCCAGTATTCGAAATATTCACCAGTCAACTTTTCCAGTTATTGGGAGCCCCTTCAACGCCTAAATCACCCGCGGTAAAGATCGATGTGCTTACTCGTATAACAACAGTACGGAATCTTCAAAGAGCTTTAGAGAACCTTAAATCATTAATTAAGGTAACTGAATCATTGAATGAGATTGCCATTCCCGACCAAACAAAAGAGTATGTAACTGACTGCATTTCTGAAATTAGAAGTGCTATCTCTGCATTGAATGAGCATCAGCAAAACTGGGCAATCAAGTCTTCAGCCACCGCATTAACGTTATCCGATGCCGCTTTCTTCGATAAAGAAATGGTTCAACAAGCATACTTTCCCAGTGAACACAAGCTAGCAGTATTTTTACCACTTTTGGGACCTGTGGGCTCCATCGTGGCTCTTAGTATCATAAAATTAATTCAAGAAAAGAAAAAGGAAAGACGGCTGCAAAAAGAGAAAAATGAATAGGTTGTCAGTATATGTGGTGTAGGGATGTACTAATATAGAGCCATTTTCTAAATATTTTCTTCAGGTAGAGACAGGTCGAGAATGGGTAAGCTTTTGGTCAATTCTCTAGGCATTGGAAGCATCGGTATAGCTTCATACTTCTGGGGTAGAAGCTCAGCTCCTGCTGCACCAATCCTGCCTCCACCAAGTCCTGTAAAAGACGCAAATTTACCCGTGCCCGCATCGAGTGGCCCCAACGGTGTCGCAGCCTTCGATACTACGAAAATCAGACCACAAGATTTCTACAAGTATGGGTTTCCTGGACCTATTCACGATCTTGAAAACCGTCAAGAGTTCATCAGTTGTTACAATAGAGCTACCAGAAACCCATACTGGATTATAGAACATATAACTGCCGATTCCATCAAATCAGTCGATGGCATCAACCGTAAGAAATCAGTATTTAAAGAAGATGAAGCTATACCATTTAAGTTCCGGAATAAATTGAGAGATTTTTTTAGAAGCGGATACGATAGAGGGCACCAGGCGCCAGCTGCTGACGCCAAGTTTTCTCAAGAAGCCATGGACGAAACCTTCTATCTCAGTAATATTTCGCCTCAAGTAGGCGATGGATTCAATCGCGACTACTGGGCCCATTTTGAAGACTTTGCCCGGAGACTCACCAAGAAATATGACGATGTTCGGGTAATGACAGGGCCATTGTTTCTACCAAAGCAAGACGAAGACGGTAAGTATAGAGTAAGCTACGAGGTAATTGGGTCCCCACCAAACATAGCGGTTCCAACCCATTTTTTCAAGCTAATCGTGTGCGAAAATGTTGGGGACAAGAATTTGAGAGTAGGAGCTTTCGTGCTCCCAAACTCGGTTATTGACAACAACGAGCCTCTTACCAAGTTCCAGGTTCCTCTAGATGCTTTAGAGCGGTCTAGTGGGCTCGATCTTTTGCACAAAATTCCGTTCCGCCAACAAATCGACCTTTGTCGCGAAACCAAATGTGAGATTATTGTGCGAGAATTCCCACCACGTGACTTAAAGGCGTTGCCAGGTAAATAATCTGTACATAGTAAATCTATCCTATTACAAACCCATGCATGTTTATTTCACAAAAAATCGTAGGCCAGTGTAACCTGCGTATTGTTGGGGGTCCGATTACATAATTCGGACTTCTCGCCGGGATCACTAGTGCCATCGCACCCTCAACTGGTAGGCGGGCTTATGTAACAGCTGATAAATGTCCCCAACATCTTTTTTGTTGCAAAAAACCCAAAACTAATTTCCCATCAATTGGCTGCCAACATCTAATGCATTTCATATATATAGCACGATCGTAGCGCCGATCCGCTGTACATAAATTTTTTTTTTACTGTATATTCTATTCAACACCTACTGGTACTCCCATATAACCAGTATACCCTGATAGTCATTATAACACTTACTAGTACCACTCCAAAGTAAGTGCAGATCCGTCTATCTAGTTGCCCATATCAGTTACGAAATAAAAAAAAAAAATTTCCAAGCCCCCAAATTCATTTTTTTTTGAAATTAATACTTATAGATCACGATGGCTACCTCTCTTCGTCCATTTTCATTGACCCACGGTGCCATTGAGCACACCTGTTTGGTGCCAACTAATTTATTTTTCAGCTTTTCCCAGCTTAAAGATCAGTTCATCAAGACTCTTCCCGAGCCAACTGAAGACAACGCCGGCGACAATGAGCCAGCCTCTCCCGCTGAGTTGTTTGCTAAATTCTTGGGCTACACCGCCTCGTTGGTGGACCCTCAAAACCCTGGTCAATTCGATGAGGTATTGAAGTTATCGCTTCAAGATTTCGAGTCGAGATTCTTGTCTAACAACTCTGATGTGCATACTTTGGCTGGCCAGTTACTTGCTGATGAAACGAACTATCCTACTACGAGTACCAAGGTTAAGGATATCATCACTAACTATTTCACTGCCGTAATTAACTCCAACACTCCTATTCCAAAGTCCGAGTCTGACTTGTTGAAACACGCTGCTAATACATCCGGTAAAAAGGCTGAGATCTTCGCCTTGTTCGGTGGTCAAGGTAACACCGATGACTACTTCGAGGAATTGAGAGAATTATACAACATGTATAACGGTTTGGTTAAGACCTTACTTACCAAAGTTGTGGCCAAATTGAATTCGTTGGTTAAATCTAGCGATGTCTCTGATAAGATCTACACCCAAGGCTTCGATGTCCTTTCCTGGTTGGAGAACCCCGACTTGACCCCAGATCAAGACTATTTATTGTCTGTTCCAGTTTCTTGTCCATTAATCTGTGTCATCCAATTATCTCACTACACTATCACCTGTAAGACCCTCGGCTTGACTCCTGGGGAGTTCAGAAACTACTTGGCCGGTACCACAGGTCACTCACAAGGTTTAGTGACCTCATTGGCTTTGGCCACTTCTGACTCCTGGGAGTCTTTCTACAAGAATGCCGAGAGAGCTGTCACCATTATGTTCTTTATTGGTTCAAGAACCTTGATGGCATACCCAAGAACTACCTTACCACCAACCATGTTGCAAGACTCTCTTAACAACGGTGAGGGCAGACCTTCTCCTATGTTGTCTGTAAGAGACTTAGCTATCGACGAAGTAGAGACATTTATCAGCCAAACCAACAAGCACTTGCCTAAGGAGAAGCACGTCGGTCTTTCTTTAATCAACGGTCCAAGAAACTTGGTTATTGCCGGTCCTCCTGAGTCTTTGTACGGTTTGAATTTGGCTTTGAGAACCAAGAAAGCTCCAGCCGGCTTAGACCAAGCTAGAGTTCCTCATTCTCAAAGAAAGTTAAAGTTCTCCAACAGATTCTTGCCTATTTACTCTCCATTCCACTGCCACCTTTTGGATGGATCTACTGAGAAGATCTTGGATGACTTAAAGAACAACAATGTCGTTTTGACTCAAGATGAGATCAAGATTCCAGTTTACGACACCTACACTGGTAAGAACCTTCAGGAGTTCGACGAATCTACTGAAATTACTCTTTCTCGTGTTATCAGATTGATTACCGAATTGAGAGTCAACTGGGAGATCGCTACTAACTTCAAGTCTACTCACTTGTTAGACTTTGGTCCCGGAGGCGCTTCCGGATTGGGTGTTTTAACTCACCGTAACAAGGATGGTACTGGATCCAGAATCATTGTAGCAGGTTCTCTTGACACTAATGCTGCTGACGACGAGTACGGTTTCAAGCAAGAAATCTTCTGCAAGACTCCTAACTCTGTGAAGTGGGCTCCAAACTGGTTGAACGAGTTCAAGCCTACTTTGACCAAGACCAAGAACGGCAAGATCTTTGTTGACACCAAGTTCTCTCGTCTCTTAGGTAGACCTCCTCTTATGGTGCCAGGTATGACTCCAACTACCGTCAACACTGATATTGTAGCTGCTACTATCAACGCTGGTTATCACATTGAGATTGCCGGTGGTGGTTACTACAGTTCAGACCATATGGAGGCTGCCCTTAAGGAAGTCGCTGAAAAGGTCGAGCCTGGTTCGGGAATCGCTATCAACTTGATTTACGTCAACCCAAGAATGCTTCAATGGGGTATTCCTTTGATCAGGGAATTGAGAGAGCGTGGATTCCCTATTCAATCTATGTCTATTGGTGCCGGTGTTCCATCTTTGGAAGTTGCCGGTGAGTACATTGAGACTTTAGGATTGACTCACTTGGGCTTGAAGCCAGGATCTATCGAGGCTATCTCCATGTGTATCACCATTGCTAAAGAATACCCAGACTTCCCAATTGTTGTGCAATGGACTGGTGGTAGAGGTGGTGGTCACCACTCTTTCGAAGACTTCCACCAACCAATCTTGCAAATGTACTCTAAGATCAGAAAGTGCAAGAACATTATCTTGGTGGCCGGTTCCGGTTTTGGATCTGATGAGGACACTTACCCATACTTGACTGGTTCTTGGTCTGAGAAGTTCAACTACCCTCCAATGCCATACGATGGTGTTTTGTTCGGTTCCAGAGTCATGACCGCTAAGGAGGCTCATACTTCTTTAGCTGCCAAGGAGGCTATTGCTGCCTGTACTGGTGTTCCTGACGGCCAATGGGAGAATACCTACAAGAAGCCCACTGGTGGTATCATCACTGTTAGATCTGAGATGGGTGAGCCAATTCACAAGATCGCTACCAGAGGTGTTATGTTCTGGAAGGAGATGGATGACACCATTTTCTCTTTACCAAAGAACAAGTTGAAAGACGAGTTAGCCAAGAAGAAGGACTACATCATCGAGAAGTTGAACAAGGACTTCCAGAAGCCTTGGTTCGGCAAGAACTCCGAGGGTGTTTGTGACTTGCAAGACATGACCTACCAAGAAGTTGCCAATAGATTGGTCGAGTTGATTTACATCAAGAAATCTGAGAGATGGATTGATTTGAGTTTAAGAAACTTCTGTGCTGACTTCTTGAGACGTGTGGAAGAGCGTTTCTCTACTGACGCCGGCAAGATCTCTTTGATTCAGAACAATGCCCAAATTCAAAACTCTCCTCAAGAGTTCACTGACAAGTTTTTCGAGTCTTTCCCTGCTGCCAAAACTCAATTGATCAACGAGGAGGACTGTGACTTCTTCTTGGAGTGCTGTCAAAGACCTTACCAAAAGCCTGCTCCATTCGTACCTGTTATTGACGAAAGATTCGAATTTTTCTTCAAGAAAGATTCTTTGTGGCAATCTGAGGACTTAGAGGCAGTTGTTGACGAGGACGTTCAACGTACTTGTATCTTGCACGGTCCAGTTGCCGCTCAATACACTACTAAGGTTAACGAGCCAGTCAAGGATATCTTGGACTCTATCCACGACGGTCACATCGCTCGGTTGATCAAGGACGAGTACGAAGGCAAGGAAAGCAACATCCCAGTCGTTGAGTACTTCGGTGGAAACCAATTGTCTGACCATGCTACTGGTCGCAAGGTTGTCCCAGAGGTTGTTGGTGACAAGAGAGTCTTCAAGGTCACTAGTCCAATTACCAGCAAGTACGACTGGTTGCAAGCTCTTGCTGGAACTGAATTGAACTGGCTCCATGCTTTCATCTCCACTGAGAGAATTGTTCAAGACAAGAACCATGCTAAGAACCCTTACCATGATATTTTGATTCCTCCAGTGAACCTGGTGGTTGAGATTACTGGCTCTAACGACACCTTGAAGTTGACTCTTTCTGAGCACATCCAAGGTGACTTGAAGCCGGTTGTTGAGATTAAGTTGGCCGGAAAGAACCAAATTCAAGCTTCGTTGATTGAGCACAGAACCGCAGACTCTAAGCCAGCTGTTTTGCGTTTCCTCTACAAATACAACCCAGCTGATGGTTTTGCTCCTATCTTGGAGATTATGGAGGACCGTAACGATAGAATTAAGGAATTCTACTGGCAATTGTGGTTTGGATCTCACATTGCTCCAAACTTCAACATTGACGTCCAGAAGATAATTCCTGGCGAGCAAGTTGTCATCGCTGGTAAGGACATTTCTGAGTTCACTCACGCCATTGGTAACAAGTGTGAGGCTTTTGTTTCCAGACCTGGTAAGACCACTTTGGCTCCTATGGACTTTGCCATCGTCATTGGTTGGAAGGCCATTATCAATGCCATTTTCCCAAAGACTATTGACGGAGACTTATTGCGTTTGGTTCACTTATCTAACGGTTACAAGATGATCCCGGGTGCTTCTCCATTGCAAAAGGACGACGTTGTCACCTCTAGTGCTGAAATTAGAGCTGTCGTCAACGAAGCTTCTGGTAAGATGGTCGAGGTTGTTGGCACTATCACCAGAGACAACATGCCTGTTATGGAAGTTACCTCGCAGTTCTTGTACCGTGGTGAATATGTTGACTTCCAAAACACTTTCAAGAAGGTCACTGAGACCCCTATGCAAGTATCCATCAAGTCTGCTAAGGACTTGGCCATCCTTACTTCTAAGGAATGGTTCCACTTGGAGAAGGATATCGACCTCACTAACGAAGACTTGACTTTCCGTTGCGAGTCTGTCTACAAGTACAAGTCTGCTAATGTTTACTCGTCCATTGAGACTGTTGGTCAAGTCTTCTTGGAACTTCCTACTAAGGAGGTTATCCAAGTTGGTTCTATTGAGTATGAAGCAGGTAGATCTTACGGTAACCCTGTAATCGACTACTTGACTAGAAATGGTAACACTATTGAGCAAGCTGTTATTTTTGAGCACGCTATACCAATTTCTTCTGGTGAGGAGTTGACTTCCAAGGCTCCAGGTACTAACGAGCCATATGCCAAGGTCTCCGGAGACTACAATCCAATTCACGTTTCCAGAGTTTTCGCCTCTTACGCCAACTTGCCTGGTACTATCACCCACGGTATGTACTCTTCTGCTTCTATAAGATCATTGGTCGAGGAGTGGGCTGCCAACAATGTTGCATCTCGTGTTAGAGCCTTTAAGACTTCCTTCGTTGGAATGGTACTTCCAAACGACACCTTGCAAACTACTTTGGAACACACTGGTATGATTAATGGTCGTAAGATTATTAAGGTAGAGACTAAGAATGTCGAGACTGACTCTCCAGTGTTGGTTGGTGAGGCTGAGATTGAGCAACCAATCACTACTTACGTCTTTACTGGTCAAGGATCTCAAGAGCAAGGTATGGGTATGGACTTGTACAACTCGTCTCCAGTTGCTCGTGAGGTTTGGGACAAGGCCGACCGTCACTTCGTTGACAACTATGGTTTCTCTATCCTTGACATTGTTAGAAACAACCCTAACGAATTGACCATTCACTTCGGTGGTTCTAAGGGTAGACAAATTAGAGAGAACTACATTGGTATGATGTTCGAGACTATTGCTGAAGATGGTTCCATCAAGGCTGAGAAGATCTTCAAGGACATTGACCACAACACTAACTCTTACACTTTCGTTTCGCCAACTGGTTTGTTGTCTTCTACCCAATTCACTCAACCAGCTTTGACTTTGATGGAGAAGGCCTCTTACGAGGATATCAAGTCTAAGGGCTTAATCCCAGAGAATATTATGTTTGCTGGTCACTCTTTGGGTGAGTACTCTGCCTTGTCTTCTTTGGCCAATGTTATGGCTATTGAGTCCTTGGTAGATGTTGTCTTTTACCGTGGTATGACTATGCAAGTTGCTGTCCCAAGAGACGAGCTTGGTAGATCTAACTACGGTATGTGTGCTGTCAATCCTTCTCGTGTTGACGCCACTTTCAACGATGCTGCCTTGAAGTTTGTTGTTGAGGAAGTCAGCACTGTTACTGGTTGGCTTTTGGAAATTGTCAACCATAACGTTGAGAACTCGCAGTATGTTACTGCTGGTGACTTGAGAGCTTTAGACACATTGACTAATGTCTTAAATGTTCTCAAGTTAAACAAAATCAACATTGTGAAATTGCAAGAAACTTTGTCCATTGAGGAAGTGAAGTCTCACTTGACTGAGATCATCAATGAGGTTTCTGCCAAGTCACTTGCAAAGCCACAACCTATTGAATTGGAGAGAGGTTTCGCAGTCATCCCATTGAAGGGTATCTCCGTTCCTTTCCACTCTTCTTACTTGATGTCTGGTGTCAAGCCATTCCAAAGATTCTTGTGCAAGAAGATTCCTAAGTCTTCTGTCAAGCCTAACGACTTGATCGGCAAGTACATTCCTAACTTGACTGCCAAACCATTCGAGCTTACTAAAGAATACTTCCAAGACGTCTACGACTTAACCAAGTCTGAGAAAATTAAGAAGATTCTTGAGAACTGGGAGTCTTACGAATCCGCCTAAATTAAGGTACTTTGATTTATATTTAAATAGAATATGACCAGAACTGCGGTGCGTGGTACCACCAACGTCTGGAGATAATAATACAAGAAAATGAATTAATTGAATTTTGTAGTGCATTGAATCTTACTGTTTATTATATTTAAAGACCAGAAGCTAACGGACTTGAAATGTTGACAGGGGTAAACTTCTTTGGTAAAGATACTCTAGTAAACCTTGACTTTAACTTCTGAGTAACAAGATCAATGTCCAAATGCCTAGTCAAACTGATTCTAGGAATGCAACCAATATAATGATCATCATCTAATTGAACGTCTAATGGATCTTGAGTATGACAACCTGGTGACAATGACAATCTGATAGAATGCTTCTTGCCTGAAGGGCTATGTGGGTCTCCCGCTTCGTACAACTCGAACACAATTTGCGACAAGTAATCCAACTCTGGTAAGGCATTTCTGGCAATCTTCATAGGAATCTGAGACTCGTACAACACATTCAAGAGGGTGTAGATATGTGACTCTTTAGTAAAGTAGTTCACCACTGCAGCAGTATCATGCTTACGCATGTTACGAATATCAGACACAATTTGCTTGGCTAATGGCAAGGATGTAAGTAAACCGATATCCAATTTCTCTTCATCCTTGATGCCGTATTCCTGAGGACAAATGAAGTCGAATAGCACCTTCGACAATCTGTATAATTCACGTAATCTAGCAAATGTAGGATGATCGAAAGGATTTTGTTCAGTCTTAGAGGATCCCTTATTGCTATTGGATTCATTGTTTGAAATAGAATCGTTAATAGTTGCTGTGGCTCCTTTAAGAACCCAACCGAGAGAACCAGCAGAAGCTGGAGCCGATGAAGAAGTAATGTTAAGTAGATTGTTGCTTGAATTTGAATTTGAGCTCACATTGCTATGACCGCCATTTTCTCCCGGCAATTTGAAATTATTCATGGCAAGGATATTGATGGGGTATTCACTTACCAATCCGGACGAGTTGATAGTACCGGCACAATTCTTACTCAAGCGATCCCTAAGATCCTGATCGTTAGGGTCAAAAGAAAAGATCTTCTCCAAAAAGTGTCTGTTATGCAAAGCATCATACTTCATTGTATCATACAACTCCGAGATTTTGGATGGGTGAGTTTTCTCTACAGTTAAGAACTCCAGGAAAAGTTTATCCCATCTTTCTCTGAACAAAAATGGGTCTTCTCCACAGCACCAGTTTTCCTGGAAAGTATCAACGTCATACTTGTCGAAATTATACTCCATAATTTGGCGATGGAAGTTCATCAATTCACAAACTCTCTTGATAACCTCAAAGGGTTGGGGCATCTTTGGAGGCCAAGTGAATTGCGGTGGAGCTTCAGCACCTTGACGTAAAAGCGGCTTCAACTTCTTCTTCACTTTATCCATTAGATCTTTCGCAGCATTGGAATCATCCAACAAGTCTTTGCGGATAATTAAGAAATCGTCAGGAAGTGATTCATCATCTTGTAGACCTAAAAGAGCCAATGTGGACAAATGAGCACTAGCGATAACTCTACGCTCTGATGACGTGAATACTTTGACATCCTTTAATGCTTCACCATTCAATAACTTGATGTTCTGTCGAAGCTGTTCACCAACATCAGTGGCTTGATGGCGAGCAGAATGGGTAGGCTCACCACCCCATTTCAAAATAAGTTGCACTTTCTCGACAGTTTCATCCGCATTCAAAGATGGTTTGATTTGAATCTTGGTACCAGGGAAGTTCATCTTCTTCTCTAAGGCTCCACGTAATTGAGCTAACTTCTTCAAGTCTTCTAACTTTTTCTCTTCTGCAATCTTTACTGTCTCTAACACCACCTGTAAATCAGGCACAGCCCTAATAATGACTTCTTCCTTGTGACCCTTCAAAAGCGAAATGAATAATGGCGAACGGAATGAATATTTGAACTTTTGCTTAGGAGTTCTATCGGCATGCCTGATAACAGAAACCATACCTTTGAATACCCATTTCTGTTCTTTCTCCTCGAATTGACTCTTGTGAAGCAACTTTGACAGTGGCGGTATTTTTGTTTTAAGCAAATCTCTGGACTTCTTTGCTTCAAAGAATAGATCTCTTAATATAGCGGAACAAGTATCGTAGTACTCGTTGCTGTCTTTGACGAACGAAAAACCGTTCACATCAATAACAAACAGCTTACCATTAACACGGAGCAAATCAAAACCACATATTGTCTGTTGGAAGATAGAGCAAATATTACGGGCCATTTGAGTTTCTTCTTCAGATAACTCGGTCACGTAACGGATCTCTTTACCATGAGTGTTACGTCTCACGATTCCGTCTACAACTGGTGATTTTCTTGTTTCCGCGTGGCAGAAGCCTTGACCGACAGTGTAAGCTTTGACATCTTCAAAGTTGTCAGTGTCCATGAATTTTTCGTAAATGTATGAGCCTTCAATTCTTGGAGTAGTTAACTCTGGATCGAATTCAGACGATTTGTTTCCAATTTTTCTGAAAAGCCTTCTACCTCCACCACCAGTAGACTTAGGGTAGTAAATGTAAACGTTGTGGTCTTCGCCATCTACTGGTTTCTCAACGAAAGGCTTTTTCAAAATAGTATCTCCAACTCGAAGAGTGTCCTCGTCAACCATCTCCCACTCTGGTTCACTTTGGTGGGTCAAGTCATGTAATTGCTTTTCACTGAATCCAATACTTTTCAATTTGTCGCCAAGGGATGCTTCTACACGAGGACCACCATCCCTACTAATTTCTAATCTTTGAGGTGTAGGCACGTTAGCATGATTCAATATATTGAGCACCAAACGTCTATCCCAAAATGCTTTTTGTAACACTAAATCATTGATCATGTATGGTTTTCTGTAATTTGCATAGGCAATTGCTTTATCCAACGGAAATCCAGTGGAGAAGAAACTGATGAGGAAGTCGCAAGTAGGCCAGTTCTCGATGCTCTCATCAAGGATAACTTTATCACCAAAAATAATGGTTTCGAACTCTCCGTTCTCAATAAGTCTATTCAAAATTCGTCTACAGGGCTTCGACATGGCTTTGGAATCCATGGCACAAAGACCGATCTTACCAATTTTTGGGAGTTTAGGACCTTCTGGTTCACGATGAACGGATGACTTTTTTGAAGTATTCGACGAGTTGGAAATAGTTGGAGTGATTTTGGGGAAAACATCATACAGCGTACCATTGGATGCGACCGAGTTCTTCCTCGATGCGTAACGGCTTTTAGCAGATTCAGACATCTCCAAATTATCTGCGGTGAGTTTATCGTTGGAACCACCTGGTGATGACGAAGATGGTGCAGAGCTACTCAATTTCGACGAAATACCATCTTCGTTCTCTTGAGCACTGGTCTTGGGAGTAAATCCCTCAAGCATAGGAGCTATGGATGCCATTGCTTTCTCGGTAGCTGGTGATGGTAATGGATCAGGAAGACCTATAAACTCCTGGGGTGCTTCTTGTGACGATAATGATAAAGGTGACACCGGTTCACCTATTTTACGGATTGGAGGTGATTTTTCCGCTCCCGGTACGGGGATAGGTGGGGTACTATTGGGTGTCATTATCGAGTTCGAAGCTGGCCAAGTAGGTGAAAATTACGAGCGGCTCACCCATGTGCGTGGTGTAAAGGTGCGCTGCGATAAGCACGTTGGAGTAAGGCTGAAAAGAAGATCGAAGACAATAGATAAAGGGAAAGGAAGAAAATATGGAAAACGATATAGGGGAGAATATCATTAAGAGTTTTATAGTAATTATAGGAAAAAAATACTATTGTTGCAAGAGTAAAATCGAATGAAAAGGCCGCGGAATGTTGCAATGCCCTGAATAGTTTCGATGCATATTTTCCATCGGCCTTAAGGGATAGTACAGTAGCAAAATACTACGCATAGAAGATAACGCACATAGCATCGGTTGAAAACAACTGGAGGATGGATTGATTTTTGTTCATAAATTTGTTCATAAATAAGAATATTTTACAGTAAGCAACATGGTTGCTCGTAGAGAAATTTACCTTGATAAATTGCAGTATCAGCAATAAGCAGTACCAGTCAATTCGTCAAGAAATGATATTCCAACGCTCCGTTAGTCCTCGTACCAATGGTAAGTACAAGTCCTGCAGCCCGGTGGCTGCATCGTTGGTCTACAACCGAACGCAGACATGTTAAATAAAACTTTAAACTACACTACTCTATGGCGTTGAGCGAATCAAACAACACAGAGATGGACTCACCGAAATGATCACGGCGAATACACTCAGCAAATATAGGTGACACATCAATCACCAGCAATTTGGCACAACTTTCAGTTTGTGAACTGGCGATAGGATAGGTATTCGTGACCACAATCTTGTCGATACAATCTGAATCGTTCAAGGTCTCTAAACATTGGTCAGTGAATACACCATGAGTTCCTACTACGTAGACCGCCCTGGCACCACAATTAAGACGTAAATGCTCGGCAGCAGCAATGAATGAGTTGGGCTTGTCGATCATGTCATCAAGAATAATAGCTACCTTGTCATTTACGTCACCGACTAAAGTAATCAATTTTTCTTGAGCAATCAGCGTTGGCTCGTCGTCATCGTCAGAATTGTTGGCATCGTAAGAACCACCTAAGGCATCGCTATCTAACATAGATGATTGCTCAAGAGCAGTTCTAGTAGGACCACCATTGGAAACAGGGGCCTGGTTGGGGTAGTCATCGTCAACCACATGGCCCTGAACAATTCTGGCTGTTTGCATCTCAGATACAATGTTGTCCACTTCCGTGATTCCACCCTCTTCGACAGTAGCCATGGACGACTTTAAAGCCTTTCTCTTCAGCAGGTAGTTGTCCATTGTTCTTCTACGATCGGTATGTATCATCGCAAAATTAATTTTAAGCGAGTCAGCCAAGGCAGTTACCCTTTTGGTACCGCCAGGGTTCTTCGAAACCATGACAGCATTCTCCCAATCAGGAATATTATGACGAATCCACCGAGCTAAAGTAGGTGCACCAAAGAGATTATCCACGGGCTTGGTGAAAAAACCTTGCATTTGCGATGCATGGAGGTCCATTGATACCACATGGTCAGCACCGGCCATCACCAAAAGATTGGCCAACATTCGAGCAGTGATAGCACCACGGTGTTTCTTCATCTTCAGCTGCTTCAGGTATGGGAATTGAGGAATCACGGCAGTGATTTTGGATGCGGAACCTCCCCTGCAAGCGGATATAAGAATAAGAAGTTCCATGATGTGATCGTTAATTTCTGGGGAACCCAGCTGGATGATGTAGACGTCCTCATCTCTCACACTCACACCAATTTGCACTGAAGTTTCTCCGTTAGAGAACTTCTTCAACGTACATGGAGCCGGCTCCACACCCAACCGGTCACAAACAAGTTTACCAAGTTCAGGGTGGGATGAGCCCACGAATACCTTACACTTTCTCATGTCACCCTTTGGAACAGAAGACAGGATAGCAGGGACACTGGTGTTCAAACGATCTGCAGGAGTCACTTTTACGGGTGTAACACTTGAATGGACCCGACGGCTATGTCACACAACGGATATAACAGGAATACTTTGTAGGAAGCAGTACTCGAATTAATGTGAGCCAATCAAGAAATTTTTCAATGAGCGCATGTGCAGGGACAGTGATGCCCCACGATACGTATAGATAAGTGATGGGGAAAGATCCTAGTAAACATGATGCTAAAGTAGACGAAGGAGGCGTATTAGTTGATCAGAAAATCTTAGATAATATCTCCAAAGCAAAAGAAGTAGTGGAAAAGGCCCCCTTTGTCCCGCTAATTTGTGCAGCCTTGGACACGGCTAAGCTAAAGCGCATCAGATGCCTAGCACTTGGATCCCCATCCGACAGCAGTGCCTCCAGGTACCAACTAAGCTTAGTGATTCTTCTTGCTGAGAATTTGGGTATTGATGCCAGGAATATATCATTTTACGACCCTGTGTTCTCGCTGGTCGACGAGCAGGTTTTGCAGCATTTCCATTTTTCAATTGAAGAAGAAGACGACACCATTCATGACAATTCCGACACCGAAACTGTTTATTTTCTTCCACATGCATCACTAGAACTCACTGAATCACTTTTATGCAATAAGAAACCCCAATATTTACTTGCCAATGATGTTCTTGCTCATACTGACAGGCTCACCAAGCAGAAACTATTCGAGACCTATCGTCAATTATTCCTAGTTGCCAACTTGGTAGGCAAGCAACAATCTAGCATATCCAACGAGTTCGTCACCGTTAAAAAGAAAAAGCGTCAGCTGAAAAATGTCTACGTCGAGCCCAAACTTGAGTTCTCGTATGACTCTACATACTTTAACAAAGTCGATATGGAGAGATTCACCGCCACGGGAGAATGGGGGAATGCGTTCACCGACTTAGCATTACATACTCTTACCCAATCCTAATACACGCATCTATTAGAATACCATTACTATTGTACACTACTGTAATCTTTGTTTTTTAGAAACATTTTCATCGTTCTCTTCAACGGGAAGAATCAAGTTCTGTTGAGCAGGGCCTTGTAAGCCAGCGAGCGGTCGCATATTGGCGGATTCCGACACAGGAGCCTCCGGTGCAAGAAGATATTTACTCAAGATAGAATAAAGGTCGTCCTTGGTGAATGGCTTGGCCAATATATCGGACATACCATTTTGCAAGTAAGTGACCAAATCGTTATCTTCAATATTACCAGTCATGGCAATGATGGGAGTCTTGGTGTCAAAATTACGAATAACACTAGTGGCAGTGGCACCATCCAAGTTGGGCATCACAATGTCCATAAGCACGAGATCATATTTAGTATGTTCTACTGTGGAAATCGCATTAAGACCATCAGTCACCACTGTAACTTGACAACCATACTTGACAAGGAATTTACGACATAGCTGGATACACACATTGTCATCTTCAACTAAAAGTACATGGAACTTAGGATTGGGTAAATCCGTCGTAGACACAAGTGGCACTTCGCCGTTATCTTGCTGAGCACCGGTGGTTGAATTTACCGTAGGTGATCCTGCTGCTGATGGCACTACAGGTTGAGGTGGTGATTGCGGGGTCACATTTTCTGCGGATCCAGGGGTTTGAGTTGGGGCCTGTGGTGGTTTTTGGGCGTTTGGCTGACTGACCGGTGGTGAATGTTGCGGTTGGCCCGGCTGGCCTGGTTGTTGGTGATGAAGAGAGACCTGAGGCTGCTGAGGGTAAAACAGCTGCTGATTAAAGTTTGATATTCCCAACTTGGGGTTTCCACCAGCTGCTGGCGGCTGTTGCAAGTTAGCAAGGGACGGATTAGGGAAATCAAGTGGGGGCACTTTAATTCCCGCTTGTACGAGAGTATTGATAAGTACGCCCATTGAGCGATAATTCCGTTCACTAACATTTTGAAGACTAACAATGTTTTCTATGAGAGTTTTGTATTTTGTCAGAAGTACGGCCACCTCTTGCATCAACGACTTATTAGTTTGTTTTAATAGTTCCAATTCATCATGAACACTTGGAGCCGACGAGTCACCATGAGTGCCTTCATTAGGGTTATAGGTTGAGGAAGGAGACACTTTCTTGGTGGTGGGGCCCTTACGTTTGATATTCTCTAAAGCATAACGGTCGTTCATCCGAAAGTCTGGATGATGGAACTCCCAGGCATCTTCTCCATACTGATAGTGCATCTTCTCTTCATTGGATATTTTCACCTTGTGGAAGTCATACTTGTTGAGCTGGCGGACAAAACTGGCAAAGTTGGAGTGTTTGAAGTGCCGGGGCAAAATATCTTTGGTGAACTCACTGGTATTTATCACCACGAAACTCTTCCCCAGGTCAGTCCATTTTACGATGTCCTTATAGTTTTCCTCCTGGAGCATCTGGAAAAGCTTCTTGACAAAATCGTTGGAACCACTCTGGTTGGACAGGGTGGTAGCCGCGGCTTCATTCTTTACTTTCACCATGATGGAATAGGATGGCCTCAGAACTCAATGGTGGATTGTCGGGATGAGCGGCAGTGGAAGCCAGAATGGGCAAATGTAATGAGGTATCCCGCTCTAAAACGGTTTTCGTAATATATATGTAGCTCGGAGATATAGCTGGGATGCACAAAGTGGCTCCTGGCGGTCTAGTGCTTGCAATACGAACGAGGTATGTTTGGAATAGTCCTCGAGATGCCTGAGAACAGAACTGAGCCCGTGAATTTCCAGTGAGCGCATCCACACACCTGGGCCTATTTTAGTGGGGCGCTATATTTAGACCCACCACCCATCGGGTTGCTACTGATGCATGTAGCACCGGAATTCTACGGGGTGTATTTGCTCCAGTCAGAGGTAAAGCCCCGGTCGTTCTATATAGGCTCCACCCCTGATCCTGTTCGCAGACTTCGACAGCATAACGGTGAGGTGAAGCATGGTGGGGCCTTCCGCACCAAACGGGCTGGCAGCCGGCCCTGGAAAATGGTAGCAATAGTGCATGCCTTTGCATCAAGTGTAGCGGCACTCCAGTTCGAGCATGCATTACAGCACGCAGGCACCAGTAGGCACAGTAAAGGCGGCAAGCGGGCGGCCAGTGGTAAGCTGCATATCCAAAACATGACCAACTTGATAGCACTGCCCTACTTTAGTCGCATGGGTCTACAGATTACGGTTTTTTCCGAGCAGCTCCAGAATTTAAATGGTATAGATACGTATGTAGCAGACATGCAGCAATTTTTCCGGACCACGATTGAATCAGACCTCGCCTATTATACCGGTGCCAAGAAAGCGATTGTTGCGGCTCGCCAATGTCGTAAGTGTCTACAGGAAGTCGACTATGTTCCGGATTTACCCCAGCCGTTGTCATCGACACCGGAATTATCTGCGATATATCCGCTTCTTGCAGTATGCTACCACTGCTTCTGCGTATCCCATCTAGACTGTGCAGCTGCAGCTTTGCCTCACTCGGGAATTGACATGATAATTCCTACTACTGTGTCCTGCAGCGGATGTGGTGAAATCCTTCGTTGGCGTCGCCTTGCAGCAATGGCTACTCGATTACGGCAGTATGCAATTAAGACCTAGATTTTTTTTTATTTGATAAACTAATCTATAGCTCATCGTGCTCAATGCTTTCTTGAGCTTCATTCACGAATTCCATGAACCAATTTTCGCTGATTCCAATTCCGGGATTGCGTATTTCTCCGTCAATAACTGGCACTTTCCACTCCTCACCTCCGGAGCGAATAGTTGCGCTTGTGACGGCAGATTGGCCTAAAATCTTAATCTTTTCGATTTTAACCTCTCTGCGCGATTCGACGTATGTCTCGTCTGCACTTGTCTCGGCAGTACCTACCATTCCTTCGTCTCCAAAAACGAACTGGAAATTAATGGCCTTGCGATCTCTGTAGCCATAACTCTCTCCGTCATCATCATGAAGCGATCCTTTGGCCATTCCTAAGTCATCTGGAGCCACAATCAATGTATAAGGATCATCCTTCATAAGCATGGAGGATCTTCTGTAACGGTCTCTCTTGACAATAATGCTGCCACCTTTAATGACCATAGGAATATCTTCTAAACCAACTGATTTTTTGATGGTCTTGGGGCCATTTCTGTAGGATTCCCCAGGAACACCATTGGTAAAATCATAGTAAGGCTTGTCATCTGGTAAGTACATGGTGACTTCAGTAGCTCCTTCGGCAGTAACAGGACGAACCATCAATCCAGAATTTCCTACGAAAAACTGGTTATCAATTTCGTAGGTATCTTCATTGTCAGGAGTTTCATAAAACAAGGGCTTCATGACGGGAAGTCCTCGCTGGCTCAGATCATAGAAACTGGTGTAGAATGTAGGAAGTAATGAGTAACGTAATTTAATGGCATCACGAATTATCGAAGTGTAAGGCTCTCCTGGCACCCATGGTTCTCTTCTGCGAGAGTCAATGTGGGCATGGCCCCTAAAGAAAGGATACCACATACCAGTTTGGTACCATCTAGTCAAAAGCTCCTTTGAAGGGTTACCAAAAAATCCTCCAACATCAGCTCCACTGAATGGCATTCCAGCAATGTTCATAGTCAATACCATAGGAATACTAGCTTCGAGATACTCCCATTTGGCCATGTTATCACCGGTCCACATAGCTGCCGTTCTTTGGGATCCTGAGAAGAAGGATCTTGTCAAGATGAAAGGTCTTTGGCGTTCAGTAGAAGCTAACCTCTTCGTCATTGACTTGAAGGTTGCCTCATGATAAGTTAAGCCATACAAATTATGGACTGAACGATGTTCCCACCCGTCGTAAAAGATATTGTCGCGAGGGGCTGAAGTTTCAGGACCATCAAATACCGATGGTTCATTCATGTCGTTCCATACATGGATATTAGTGGACAATTCCCCGAAGAATTTGTTATCCTCAGAGAGTTCATGAAGGGAGTCCCAGTACGATTGGCTCTTTGGATTAAATGTGTCGATCCAAACCGATTCTCCTGGCCAGCAGTGGCCATGGAAAGTCTCATTCTTAGAGTCTTTCATTACAATGCTGCGCTGAGTAACTTCATCACTGACGGCATAACCAACCTTTAAATGAGGATCAATGATGACCACTAAGTTCCGTCCGGTACGGTCAAGAGCTTTTAGCATACGAGCAGGATCCGGGAAGGAATCTTCATTCCAGGTGAAATATTTCTTTTGGTCAGTATACTCTACATCCAACCAAATGGTATCATATGGAATCAAATGTTCATCAAATTTGGCACTGATATCGAGAACGTCCTTTTCATCGTTATAATTCCATCTACATTGATGGTAACCCAATGAGAAGAGTGGCGGCAACTGAGTGTAACCTGTAAGCAAACCGTAGTTTTCATTGAGCAGAGCCGGATTTTTACCTAGCAAGATTACGAAGTCTATGACACCATTTTCAGAAATCCAATGAGTCTTGACGTCTTCTCCCTTCTCAATATCAATGAAAGTGTCAGCGGCATTCAGCCAAAAGATTCCCGCGGAAGCACCAGGCTTCACTGCAGTCATAAGAGGAATGGATCCGTACATTGGCATACGAGACTGGGTTTCGTACTCAAAGATATCTACATTGTAGAGACGATAGGGCCATGAAGACGTGGTGGTATCCTTTAACGACATTGAATCAGCATGTTCAGGGATTCCAAAAACCAGCTTATACCCATTGAAAGTGAAATCTAAACCAATAGACTCGGGTCCAAGTGGAACCGTATCGGCGTTTCCTGAATCGTGAGTATTACTGAACAGATCAAAGTCAATTTCCTGTGAAAGCAAGTGAGCTCGATTTTCATCCCGTGGACGGTAATGCTCCATATTGAGGAACTGACGCTCATTAATGGTCACTTCCAAGTTTCCCTGATTATATATTTTTATTGTGAATGTATTGAGATCAATCTCTGCCTTGTACTGTACACTCAGACCGTATCTGACAGAAACATTAGTGCCGTTTATTTTCGGTTCTGGGGTGTATGGATACATGGAGGTATCATCTTCGACCAATGCCCATTTCGAAGTCTCGTTGTAACGTCTATTCTGGATCAATTCATTGTCAGGACCGTGGACGGTTCTTAGCTCGTCGATGGTAACTCGAAGTGAGCCTCCTTTAAATACCGAAATTACAAATGGAAATTCCCGAAAACTTCCATCGCCTGGAATGGTCTTAGTGATGGTTCCACGTACTAAATTCTTGGGATCCTTGCTAACTGACACACTATCGGGATCAATCGCATAAGGGGAAACGTATTCACCTTGAGCAACTTGCTGAGCAAAGTGTCGATTGCGGCGACAGAAACCTGAAGCATCGCAATCTTTGAAAAGGTAATCCTTCACTGCCAACACTTGCACCGCAAGCAATATGAACAGTACCAAACCTCTCATATTGCCCGGCACAATTGACGAATGAAATTGGGGATTTTTATATATAACGTTTATATAAGGCGCGAGGATGCAGCGCGCTAAAGGAGCCCTCAGGATTATTCTTTAGATGAAATTGTTGAAGTCATGACACTAACTTAAATTCAATTTGGTTGACAATTGTTGAAAGTGGCCATCTACACTAAACTACTATAATTTGTTTATTTCACTCTATTTCTATCATCATGGCTGGCTGGAGTGCTCGTACGAGTTTATCGTGTCCCACCCAAATACTGAAAAATCATCTTTATCAACTTGATAATTATCATATACCCAATATTTGTGGCTCTTTTTGAATCAATACCCATATATTGAAGTACGATCCTCTGGCACCTTATTGTGAGAGCTCTATAATGTCGGAAAAGAGAGCTGCTGATGATGCCGGTGCTTCGGCTGCCAATACTAAACGGCCTAAACCTTTAGATACACTCAGTGAAGACGGTCCGTTAACCCAATCTGACGTGGTGTACTTCAAGAAAGAAGCTATATGGAGACAAATGAACACATATAAGCACAAGTGCAATCAGCTTGAAGCCGAAGTTAACCATTTAAACCAAAAATACGAGAATACCGAATCGAAACTTAATATTTTAGACAATTGGTATGAACAAATAATTAGTCAGTTTGAATTCGCTGACGTGAAATCTGAAGATTTGAACGAAACTTTGCTCATAAAGGCCACTAACCAACAACTCGAAGCACTCGATGATGTGTTAAACAAAAGAAGATCCCAGTTGGTCCGAATACTTTCCTCTGCCTTGAACAATATCTCTGTAACTGATCAACATTTGATCGATAAAGTTTCCCAAGCGAACCACGAGCTCACCTCTGTTAAAGCGGAAAATGAAACTCTTACAAAGTTAAAGCTTGAGCTTCTGGCCAAAATAGAAGAATTGCAAAAGAATCTTTTGGGTGTGCATAAGCAGTATCAGCGTGAAGAATCTAAGACGCTCCAACGAGTAAACGGAACTTCCACTCAACAGCCAGAGGAAAAAGCAGAGGTGGCTCCTGAAACTAAGGCATCGGAGGAACAGGCTCAAGTAAACGCAGATGAACTTGAAAAGCTTCAAAAAGAGCTTCAGGAGACGAAGGCTCTGGCTGCTGCTTTGCAGGAGCAGTTGGAGTCAATAACTTCCAAATATACCGCTTTACTGGCCGAAAACACTCAAATCAATTTGCGTTTGAATAATCTCGATGAAAATGATTTGATAAAGTCATCTGTATTCCAAGAAATGATACTTAGTAATAAGCAGCTCACTGATAAAGTGTCAAGTATGCAAAAAATTAATGATAAAACCGTTGCTCGGCTTAGCGAACTTGAGACTCTTCATATAAGTGCCAAATCATTTGCTAACAAGGAACTCTCTGATGAGAATGAGCTGCTTAAACAGCAACTTGCCAAAAGTGACTCTGATCTAGTGAGAATTCGTACTGCTAGAGACGATTTGCTTTCTAAAAACACTATTCTCAAATCAGAGATAAACGATAAAGAGACTAATGAGGCTTTACAACAGATGAACAAGGTACTCAGTGATAGGCTCAAGAAATTTGAGGCCTCGTCAACCTCAGTAGATTATGATGCGGAATTAACGGCCAAACTCGAGGAGCAATCAAAGGAAGATTTAATAAAGCGTATAAACGTACTCTCCGCTGAACTTAAAGAAATCGAAGCTGCTTTCCAGGAAACAAGAGAAATCTCCTTGAGTAAGCTTGGCAATGCTGTAGATCAAGAGAACTTGTTAAAGAAACTCAGCGTGGAAAAGACCAAGGCCGACCAAAAGTACTTCGCCTCCATGAGAGTCAAGGACTCTTTATCGGCAGAGAATAAAGTTCTTAAGGCCCAGATTGCCAAATCACAGGAGCTTATCAATAAGTTGGGCGATATGGAAAAGCATTTTAACCATAAAGTGGAAATATTAAAGAAGACTAATGAAGACTACAAGACCATCAAAGAATCATCATTCCAAGAGACTTCAAGGTTACAAGAGCTGGTAAAATCACTAAACCAGAAGAAGATAATGGTCGAAAAAGAGATTCGTAGACTCAAGGATACAATCATCGCTCAAACCAACGAAAATAGCAAGCTTCAACTGGAGGTGCAAACTGCGAAAACTTCGGTTGCTAAATTGGAAAGTAAGTTACGGGCAACTGAGTCATTACTTCAGAAATACAAAACCAACAACACGTCATCAATTCTTCAAGAGGATGAAAAGCAAATTGAAGCGCTTCGATCCATTGCTAAATGCTCATTATGTTCCAAGAACTGGAAAGATACTGCTATCACCGTGTGCGGACATGTGTTCTGTCATAGCTGCACCCAAGAACGATTGGCAGCTAGATTAAGGAGATGCCCCTCTTGCAACAAAGGGTTCTCGGCTAACGACTTGCTCTCTGTACATTTGTAAAATATAGACTATAATAGTAATAACCTCGTAATCGGCGACTGCTTGATGGCTGCAAATATTCCGATAAGTACCGTCGATACCGGAACCGATATCCGGCATATAAATGAGATAACCGCCGGGTAACCGGGATTTGTGGTCATGCGAGTGTAATTATCAGTATGTGAGACGCCAGGTCAGCAATTTGGAGCGACAAAGACAGTGCGATGAATCCCCACCGCTGAAAAAAAATTTCCAACCATGGCTGAATTTTGGTCAATTGTCAAGTATACATATACCTAAGCTGTTCTGTTATAACTAGATTTCCTCTACTTCCTCGTCTACATTTTGCTTATCTTCATTTACAATAGAATTAATTGTGCTGGCTACTGGTGGCAATCAGGGATGCCCAATTTGGGTCGTGCGCCACCCGCTGGCAAATTTTTTCTCGCATGCTCTGTCAGTATAAATGAGCATAATTTCCTGATTTTTATGTCGGTGCCAAGTTTGGGCGATAACACGACTCTAGTTACACAAAAACTGCTGATTACATAAGTGGTGATATTTTTTGTGACGAGTTCATACACCCATTACACCGTATTTCAGTACAGACCGATATCTCTATATCTGGATCTGTGTAAAACAAGTGTCCCATTGTATAAGGGCTCTTTCTGGATAGTACCATAGACCGCTAATGTCTGGTCCCGAAGCAGCCACTCCAGTGCAAACACCCTCCTCTGACAGCTTCTACCCGCAAGATTCAGGTATGGACAAATCTGTCAGCTCTAAGGCAATTGAACCTGAGAAGCCATTGTCGCCCCCAAACCCATCTCCTACTCCTGAAAAGCATGAAGCAGATCCACAACCAGAGGATGTTAACATAAAACAGCAATCTCCCTCGCCAACTTCGCCTGCAGACCCTTCCGTAGAACCTGCTGCGACTGCACAGGTGGAACCAGCTGCCGCTGCTACTGCCCCACCACAGGCTAGCATGGAGCCAGCTCCTAAACCTCCTCAGGAGCCGGATATGGATAACTTGCCGGCAACACCAATTCCAAAACATCAACAGAAGTTTGCCTTGAACTCCATTAAAACTATCAAGCGTCTTCGTGATGCTGCTCCGTTCACGGTTCCCGTTGATATCGTAAAATTAAATATCCCATTCTACTACAATTATATCCCCAGACCAATGGATTTGTCAACTATCGAGAGAAAAATTAATCTTAATGCTTATGCTGAGGTTTCCGAGATAGTTGCTGACTTCAACCTTATGGTGGATAACTGTTGCAAGTTTAATGGAGAAGAATCGGCAATTTCCAAGATGGCGAAGAGTATCAAAGCTCATTTCGAGAAGCATATGTTAAACATGCCTCCTAAGGTATTGCCCAATAATGGTTCTGTAGCTCCCGCTGCTGGTCCTGCTGGATCCAGAAGACGTGCCGCTACTGGTACCGCATCCGAAAGAAGGGAGTCGGTTGCTGCTCACAGACCGAAGAGAACCATTCATCCACCAAAATCAAAGGAATTGCCATATGATGTTCGCCCAAGGAAAAAGAAGTACGCTGCTGAGTTACGTTTCTGCAACCAAACCATTAAGGAGTTGATGTCCAAGAAACATTACAATATCAACTTCCCCTTCTTGGCTCCTGTCGACCCGGTGGCATTAAACATTCCCAAGTATCATGAGATTATTACTGAGCCAATGGACTTGGGTACAATCCAAAGCAAGTTGGCTAATAATCAATATGAGAATGGAGATGAATTCGAACGTGATGTCCGTCTTGTGTTCAAGAACTGTTACAAGTTCAACCCAGACACCACCGATGTAAATATCATGGGTAGAAAGCTTGAAGCAATCTTCGACAAGAAATGGGCTAACAGACCCGTTGCTCCTCCTACTCCAGAAAATTCGGATGACGAATACAGCGATTTTGATGACGATGAACCAGAAATTAATGAAGCTATGCTCTCTAATGTACCTGCTATTCAATTCTTGGAGAACCAGTTGATTAGAATGAAGCAAGAACTTGACGAGTTGAAGAAGCAACACTTGGAAAAGTTAAGACAACAACGTGATGCTAAGAGAAAGAGAAAGAGATCTAAGAAGTCTCGTTCTCGCAAGAACTCATCTGTTGATGGATCATCTGGACATCCTGTCGTCACTTACGAAATGAAGAAGCAAGTTAGTGATTCTGTCCCTAACTTGAACGATAAGAAGTTGCAGGCACTCATCAAGATCATCAAGGATGACATTGACTTGAGCAATGAGGAAGAAGTGGAATTAGACATGGACCAGCTTGAAGATAGAACCGTGTTGAAATTGTACAACTTCCTTTTCGGTAAAAAGGCTGCTTCTAATGCTGCACATGCTAAAAAGAAGAAGAAGATTTCTCCTGGTGGGAACATGTCTGAGCTTGAGCATTTGAGAAGTCAGTTGGCTTTGTTTGAGGATGCCGACGGTGGAGCCAGAAACGGATTTTCGGGAATGGCTGAGGCACAAGAATCGTCGGACGATGACATGAGCTCTGAAAGTTCTGAAGAAGAGTAAATGGCTGTCGTTCTGCTAGTGCCATTGTATCATATATAGGCTTTATGGTCTCAATGTACATTATCAAAGTAGTTTTAAGGGTTTATCACCCAAACTAGGAAAGATTATGCGAAAGTCGATTTATAGTTAAAAAGTGCGATGCGATGCGATAGATTATAAAGAGTTTGAATTTCTCGTTGCTTCAACATTCGAACATGGAGCCCAATATATCGATCCTTCCGCCGAGGGATCCAAACCATAACCCACTTAAGATTCTATTAAACACTAAAAAGGAATATGGACGACCCGCTTTTATTGCAGGACCCATGGTTCGCTATTCCAAGCTTCCATTTCGTGAACTAGTCCGCCATTATAATACCGATATAGTCTACACACCGATGATCTTAGCTCGTGAATTCGTCAGAAACAAGTATGCCAGATTGTCGGATTTTTCGACCAATGACTCAGATAGACCTGTTATCGTTCAGGTAGGCTGTAACAATGTTGAAGATTTGTTGAAATTCGTAGACATGATTCACCCATATGTCGACGGTATTGGATTAAACTGTGGTTGCCCAATCAGAGAACAAGTCAGAGAAGGCATCGGTGCAGCATTAATGTCAGAACCAGAACTCGTAGCATCTATGGTGAAAGCGGTCAAAGAAAAGTATGGAGATACTGTTTGCTTGGAAACAAAAATTCGAATTCATCCTGATCTTAACGAAACTCTTCGGTTCGTTAAGATGGTAGAAGCAAGTGGAGTTGACTTTATTACTGTGCATGGCCGTACCAAGAACACACGTTCGTCTACTCCAGCTAATTTTGATGCAATCAAATTAGTTAAAGAGACAGTCCTGGTTCCTGTTGTGGCTAATGGTGACTGCTTCTCGCTTGAAGATGCTCATAAAATCGCTGAATACACTGGTGTAGACGGCGTCATGGCTGTAAGGGGTATACTTGCTAATCCTGCTTTGTTTTCTGGTTTTGAAAACACTCCATGGGCCGCTGTGGAAATCTTCTGGGATTTGGCTACTAGTTATGGTCTTCCATTCCGTGTAACTCAGCACCACTTGTCGCAGATGATGGATAAGATGATTCCAAGACAACAGCTAAAGGAAATGAATGCGACAACCTGTTTGGTTGATATGATCGACTGGTTCGATGCTAATTTTCATTTACGTAGAAGAGGTGAAACCGGATTCGGTAAACTGGTCGAACCAACCTGGAAAAGTAATAGAGAGCAACTTGCTCATATTTAGATAACCCACCTTAATTTATTATAATACTAGTATACACTTTTAAGCTTCTAAAAAGCTCTTGTTTTTGAGCGAAACACTGCGAGTCATGTTATTCACCTTGTAAATACCCACCAATTGTTGCGCTAATTCGAACATGTTGTTACGCAATGAGATAACTACAAACTGGGCGTTTTTGGTACGCTCTTTAATGTAGTTTGCAACAATAGATACGTTTCTGAAATCCAAAGCAGCATCAATTTCATCCATGACGTATAGGGGCGTTGGCTTATACTTATGCAAAGCAAATACTAATGCTAGAGAACTCAAAGTTTTCTCACCACCGGACAAATTGGAAATATTTCTCCATGATTTCTTAGGGGGCATCACACTGAAAAGAATTCCTTCAGCAAATGGATCTAAACTGTCCACAAGTTCAAGTTCCGCGTTTCCACCCATCGTTATCATTTGATACATTTCTTTAAGGGACATGGAAATTGTGTTGAAGCCTTCCATGAATTCATCCAATCTTCTTTTCTTAAGATCTTCGCAGAAGTTATTGACGTCATCTCTTTCTTGAACAGCTAGGTTCAAGTCACTTCTACGGGATTCAAACTCGACCTTTTTGGCTCCATATTCCTTCAAAACTTCGATATCAACTTTCACGTTATTCATGTACTCTTGAAGTTCTTCGATTTCCTTCTCTACTGCTTCCAAATTGACAGTGGATAACTCTTCAGCATCAAGAAAATCAATCACTCCACCGTCGTACTTAGCCCGCTCTTCTTCATCAAGCCAGTCCACATACTCAGTAACATCGCGGACGATCAATCCCTTCAAATGGTGTTCATTCTCACTAATGGAGTGCTTGACCTTTTTCAAATAGTTATTCAATTTCTCCAATTTGTTTTCGATATCGATCTCTTTGGAACGGTATTGGTTGATCTGCAGAGTCCAATCTTCAACCTCGGTTTTAACTTTTTCAAGCTCTTCCTCCTTGGTCTCCTTTTTATCTTGAAGCATTTCGACGTGAGAAGTTATCTCCTTCAACTCTTCGTTTACTTTCTCCTGTTTAGATTGAAGCGAAACCAATTCAGATTCGGCCTTTTCTAAATCGCCATCAGACTCATCTACAATCTTTTGATGGCGTTTTATTTCATTCTCGAGCTTCTTAATCATCATTCTGTCGTTAGAAGTTCGGTCATTGATGATTTCAATCTTTTGCTTAATAGAGTCTACCTTGGAATTTTGGAGTCGGAGTTCCACACCTCCAGCATCCATAATCTTTTCTTCCAACTGCTTTATTTGATCTTCCATGTCGCTCATTTGTGATTTGAGTTCTTGGCGTTCTGATTCGAGTTTCAGCTTTTCGTCCTGCTTGGCTTGAAGCTCACGTTCAAGCTCTTTGCCATTGTCGGCATCTTCGTATTCAGCAATAAGGTTCTTGCATACTCTCAGTGCTTCCTTTTTCTCGGCTACTAAAGACTCGATGTCCAATTGTAACCTGGAAATGGTAAATTCTGTTTCAGGCTTCAAATCTTGTAATTTGCGAAGATTGTCTTGCTTCTCTTGCAATTCCCGTCTCGCGAGCTCAAATGAGGACTCCAATTGACTAAGCTCTCGCTTCATTTCGGCGACTTCTTCTTCAGAAATGTCGGACAAATTAGAGGATTTGGCCAGCTCCAATTTCATTCCTCCTCTTGCAAAGGATGAGCCACCACCTGACATCGTACCTGATGTGTCAACCACCTTGCCATCTAAGGAGACTACTTTCCATCTCTTAGGGCCGTAAGCGACCTTTTTTGCTTCTTGCAAAGTCGAAGCAACTAAAGTATTGTACATCTTGCTGTAGAACGCCGGTGCAAACTTCGAATCTTGAGGTGTAATCAAATCAAAGAGCCTCTTAGATTCTCCAGGAGTTGAAATTGGATCGAGGTTAAATTTACGAAGCTTGTTTAAACAAATGAAAGTAGCATATCCGAGCTTGTTCTTCCGCAAATAGTCAATGCAAGCTTGTGCAGTTTCTACTGTCTCCACTACCATAGAATCTAACCCAGGACATACGGTGGATACAGCGATATCATACTTATCATTAATGACACCTAAATCACCAAGGCGGCCATAAAAGCCCTCGATACGACCCGATCTTGCGAGACGCATCAAGCTGGTTAAGACTTTGCTCTTATTCATTTGGTTTGAAAGCGAATTTGCCGCGTCTTGGGTCAGCTGCCTTTGCTTCATGAGCTGAGCTTTCTTACCTTCAAGCTGCTTTTCAGAATCGCTGCAGGATTTTATCCCAATTTCAATGGATTCTACGATTTTAGCAAGCTTCTGATTAGCCGCCTGCAAATCTTGCTCCTTTTGCTTGCCTTCGGATTTGATGGAAACCATTTTGTTTTTGGCTTCCTCGATTTGAAGCAACGTCGCTTCCTTTTGTTTTTCAATCATTTCAATCGAAGATAAGACAAGCTGAATACTACTCTCTTTCTCTTTGAGTTGCTCATTCCAGGGCTCTAATTTTGTTTGTATCTCTTCTATTTCCTTTGCAAATTGGGAAGTTTTGGACGTAAGCTTTCTTCTGATCTCGTCAAGTACACTTTTCTCCTTGTCTAGGTCACTTGTAAGTTGAGAGAGCTCATCTCTGAATTGTATCATATTCTTATTGCTCTCTTCCAATTTTGAAGTAGAAGAGGTGACAATATGCAGCAGTTGTGCCTTAGACTTCTCTATCTTTTTGATCTTATTCGACACATTTTTTATTTTTTCATCAGCGGAAAGGAACGATTTGTTGATCGCCTTACTTCTTTTCGATGCCTGAGAAATTTCGTTAGCAATTTCTTCGATAACTTTCGAATATATCCTCTCTGATTCCGTGCATTCCTTGAGTTTGGCAGACAATTCTTTATTAGCAGATTTCTCGGTATCGAGTTGTTCTTGAAGATCTGACCTTTTAGATTCTGCATCTTCTAAGTGGGAACTCTCTTCTTTAATATTAATCTGATATTGGATGGATTTCTTACTAATGAGTTCTTTTTCTTTGGCTAAGAAGTTAAGAGCTTCATTTTTCTTCTCTTCCATCAGTTCTTTATCTTTCAGAACTAGATCGAATCGGGTTTCCCGCTCGATACAAACTTCATTAAGTTCTTCTGCTTTAGTTATGTTTTCTTCGATTAACTTCTTGTACTTTGAGGTGCCAATAATATCTTCGAGATATTCTAGAAGGCCATCATCGTTTTCCTTCTCAGCTTTAGCTTTCATTTGTGCGATTTGCTCGACTTCACCTTGCAAAATTAAGAACCGTTTATGATCCAAATCTATACCCTGCTCTTTAAGATAAGTCGTTACTTCGGTATAGTTGCTACCTTTTCCATTGATATAATATTGGGAGGAGTTATTCTTGTTGGCTTGACGGCTAATTACAAGCAGAGAATTAGGCACAACAGTTGCCTTCTGAGGATCTTCTGGATCATCTATGACGTGATTGAAGTGGATGTCTACTCTACAGAAATCAAGCTTTTGGCCTCCTTCAGAATTATGAATCAATTCGGAAAGTTTACCTTGTCTCATCTTAGAGGCCCTAAAACCAAATACAAATAGCATGGAATCGATGACATTAGATTTACCACTTCCATTGGGACCTACTACCGCTGAAAACGATGCATTGAACGGACCTATCACTTGCTGGCCAGCGTATGACTTAAAATTAGTAAGAACAAGCTGAGAGATCACCAATCTGGGGGTATTAGTAGATTTAGGGGCACCATTGGCAATGGAAGTCTCGGATACAGATGCTCCTGGAGATGGTGAGAGCAATCTTGTAGGCATTTGGTCTGACTTGATGGGGTATGCGGTGTTAGGTGAGGATCGTAAAGGGCTAGAAGACGCGACTACGGGTCCAGATACGCCTTTTCGGGCTCTTTGAGGAGTTGATTCTGATATTTTAGATGACTGCTGTTGTTCATAATCTTCATGAAGTATAGATTTATCGATATTATGGGTGGAATCAACATGTTGGGCACCGTGGTCCGGGGAGATGGGGTCATCTTCACTCGACTTTTCGGGAGTAATATAGTCACTATTATTTATGAAAGTCGAATCTGGATTCTCCTCATCATCCAGATGTTTGCGCTTCAACATTCGCTTAGACCGGGTCATAGTCTAATGTTGGTAACTTTGCTGCGAGAGGTGAGTTGTGTTTCAGTAGTTTTGGTAAACAAGCGAATCAGCTTGTTTATATGCAGGCGTAAAGATAAGCTTGAAGAAATGTGAAGAAATCAATTAGTGCAAGAGTTACAAGGACCGAGCAAAATATCAGTTGATCGTAATTGGCGCTTCCTCAATGGCTGAATACGCCAAATTTTACAGTGAATCTATGTTAATGCTTTTTATTGGAGTCTATTTAAATGTACGATCATATGCACTCCATAGATCAATGCTTCTTGTCCTTCTTCTCTTTTTTTTCCTTCTTATCTTTCTTCTCTTTCTTTTCCTTTTTCTCTTTCTTTTCCTTCTTTTCTTTCTTCTCCTTTTTCTTGTCTTCTTCTACTACTTCTTCTTCTACTTCTTCTTCATCTACCTTTTCTTTAGCTTCTTCTTTTTCTTCATTTACTTCCTCGTCCTCATAAACTGGCTGTTCTTCCTCCGAAGCACCTGCTGCTGGTTCGCCCGTAGTCTCATTTTCTTCATTAGAATCATCGTCGAATTTTATCTTCTTATTTTGCGGCTGCTCGACCTCATCAAACAGTCTTTTGGCCAGTGCCTCAGGCACGGAGATCAATGGTGGTAATCCACGGAGGTCTCTTTGTATTCTTCGTAACTGACTCAACACTGTGCTATTGTCTCCCACAGTGGACACACCAGTCCCCGATTGGGTTGAGTCGCTGGAGGCAGCCAAAAGAGCATCTTTTGAAGATTCGCTATGGTCAATAAATTCTGATACGGCTCTTTCAGCATCTTCCTGGGGAATAGGCTCGTTTTTTATGACATTTATGGCGGTTGGATAGTTAATGGACGAAGCAGTGACCCTTTTCGTACGTACAGCAGACATTTCCGGTGGTTTTGACTGCGAATTGGTAGTATCTGTTGCAGCTCATCGCGATACTGATGGAGATGTCTGTACTGAAATTTACTAGCAGGATCGCAAAATAGCGTAATATATCTACTGAAAAATTAAATCCAATTGCGACTACATCCAACTAACTAGCATCTCCAATGAACTTTTTGTCCGCATCCTCGAGGAGTTTGTGGCTTCTGGTCCCTCGTACTGCTCAACAGTCTCGTATGTTCTCGATGTTAGGTCGTCCCACTGCTATAAATCGTTTTTCACCTGTTCCCGCCGCACATTCTCCCACCTCTCCAATACTGCTGTTTTTGGAGTTGGTCCAAAGAAGATTCAAATCTAGAGGTAACACATATCAGCCATCGACTTTGAAAAGAAAACGAACTTTTGGTTTCTTAGCTAGATTAAGGACTAAAAATGGCAGAAAGTTATTAGCAAGAAGAAGGCTCAAGGGAAGATGGTACTTGACGCATTAATCAGAAACTTTGTAAATAGTATACAACCGCTACTTTCATTTTTACGTGGCATGACAATAGATAAAATATCATTATTCGTTATGATGTAATTATGTAGTTACTTATGCTTTACCGAGAATCTTGGAGTATTGAGATTCTATTTGGTGGATGAATTGCTGCAATGAAACAATTGCAAGCTGATGAGTAGCGTCCGGGAATTTATCACGATGTAACCCAAACCACTCTAGTGGAGGAGTGGCATTTCCCAACTCCTTAAGACGAGGTGCCTCGATTATAGGTGGTGCAAGTGGTGTGTAGGTGTATTTAGAGGCTGACACCTTGGTCATGGTCTCATTGATGTCACGTTCAATTTCTTCCTTGGAAGTACCTTGGCCAAGTTCAGGAACTGTATAAGAACCACCATCTTTACGGTATTGCATTCTTGTAAGGAGAGCACGTTTGTGGATGGAGTACATCTCACGAATGAAATTGACTGAACCTAAGTTCCATTTCACTTCAACTGTTCCACCAAAAGCAGATTGATAAAGGTATTCAATTACTTGAGATTCATACTTTTGGTAGGTCCTCATGCAGATTCTAGACGATGGGAAGACAAAAATGTTTCCACCTTTACTCTTTCTAGCGAGTTCAACAAACTCGGAGACAGACTTCTGCATGATAACTCCTTCTTCAATAGGAGGGGACATCGATAAAGATACTCTTATACCATTAAACCGAATATCAAGTTGGTTGGAAACTCCTGCGGTGATTTCAATTTGTTGAAATTGGGCATTAGACTCGTCCAATTTCACAACTAACACCTTTGAGTCTTCTAGAGACGATGGATACACATGCAATAAAAGCTTGCCAAAGATAACTTCGATCTTGAATTCAAGCTTTTTCACGGTCTCTAAGATATCTCTATTACTTGTCCTTCCCTTGATGTTTGATGTATCCTTATTTTTATTTGTTGAAGAATCTTTCAACGTCTCTGAATAGGACCTTCTGTTTTCTTGAATCATTCTTGAAACAGCATGACTTATGTCGATGATATTAGAAGCAGTCAAAGAAGTAATAAATATTTCCGCTGATCCAAACCTAGTCGTAACGAATAGATGATCCTTGGAAATGGTCATCTCGTTCTTTTGATTGTACATATCAGCGGACATTTCCCTCAAATTCAAAACTGCGAAGACGTGATAATCGAACGAGGCTTTCATCTGGAGAGATTCTACTCCTACCGAAACCAAAATTAAAGGTACATCAAGGACTTCAGTTCCAGATCTCCAACCAATTGCAGTGTGCAAAGTTATTCCTCTGACCAGTAAAATTCCACCTAAACGTCCTTGAGCCACCAATTGAACTTCGTTGATTCCGATCTTTAAATCTTGAGCCCAATCCGTGGACTTTTTTGATATGGCCCACAAGGAATTAATTGATAATTCAAACTCTCCCAAAGATTGGCCAAAATCAACCTGTAGCGATACATTAGACACGATGAATGTGAATATCCAAGGTATCGCGTATGTAGTGGACACTTCCTTGAACCGGGCTGATATATTTTTGGTGTTGGAAACTTGGGATTTGGAGGCATCGTCTAAAGTTTGCTTGTCAAGAGATAATTTCGATTCATCGCTTTCAAAAAAGGTTTTAGGGAACCAAATGTCTTTGAAAAGTTCTACATCTTGATATTGCTTGGCCCTGATTGATCCTACCACGTCAGAAACTGAACAGGACGATAACACTTTTGTCACTTCTCCTATTTCGACAGAACTCAAAAACATAACTTTTCCGATCTTAACCGAACCACTGAGTTCTCTCGAGTAGATATGTTGAAGAGAGGCATAAATAGGATCCATATGGATAGCGGCGACAATGGATGCGTTCTCATGGTGCCTTGTATCGACTTGTATCGAAATACCATCGATACCAACCACAGCTTCCACTCTAGCGGTAGGCTCACAACTTAAAGCAAGTCGTTGCCTATGAATCCGCAAACCAAAATGTATATCAAAATCTTGTAAGACGCTTGATAAACTGGCTTTAGGATTAGACACCAGGCCCTTGCGCTCTTTGGATGGTTGATCGGACTCGACATTAACCGTCTTCGCGGTTTCCGTCTTCATCATTTGCTTGAAACCTTTTGCAATCTCAGAAATGACTGGCACACAAGAAGCATACAACGTATTATCCGAGGCAGTTGCAAGCACCTCGGTTTTCAATATATGCTTCCTTGGCCCTTCTCTTTTATGATTGTATTTAGAAGCAATCTTTACCGCCGGAGAGTGCAACATTAATGACGGCGCATCACTGATGCTAACTTGGTCATTCAGCCATAATACCACATTTGCACCTTCAAAGGTAGCCATTAACTCAACTGACTCGAACCACGGTTTAAAAGGGTGGCTTGCAGCTGACGATTCGGCCTGTCCAGATGCGGCAAATAGGCCCCTTCTGGATCGTTGTAAGAACTGTTGAACTTGAGAGCCAGACTGGATACACCTCTCAACGACTAGAACTGAGTTAGAAAGGAAACAGACATCTAGCTCGTCACCATTGAGACTCAATTTAAGCGTCTTCAGAGGCGGTTCCGTATCTTCAATAATATAACTGAGTTGCATATTTGGCAAGAAAGCTCTATTAAGGCTATCTTTCTCCGTCAGAGTACTGAAAAAGTTAGAAGATGTAGATCCGTTGGCGACTGAAAGATACGCCTTCATTAAAGTGAATTTTCCAAGCTCTTTCTCGGTGATAGCAAAGAAACGTTCCGCCCCCATGATTACTCCAGGATAATCTCTAAATTGGGAACCAAAAATCCACCCCAAGCAGAAGTTGTAAGCTAACACATGTATCGAATGGAAATGAGAGTAAATTCCTTTCTTTATCTTGGAATCTGTTTCAGGTGGTGGTAATTTGGTCTGCGAGGTGCTCGAAATCACCTTTGAAACTTCTTGCGTTAATGGCTTGAGCCGCTCAAGGATGTGTATCGTTCGGAAGAGAGATTGTGGACTAATGCTGATCCTACAGAATTGCGATTCTATCTGAAGAGTTCTTCCTTTGTTCTTCGAATCGTTTGAAACTTTTATGCCCATATTAACATCCAATATATTGGACAACGAAACTGGTATCTGTCTATCAAGAACAGAGACCCTAGTCGATTGGATACGGAAGTCGCCAAACGTTGGAACTACTGCGTACGAAGCAGCGTGTTCGTAGTCAGCAGCAATATTTGCAATCAAACATTCAATGCCATCAAATTCAAGATTGACTTTTGTTTGATCAATATGAGTAAAGATATTCGTGAAGTCGCTAGAAAGATTGAACTTGTATATGAATTCAACAGGCGATTTGGTAGCTTTGGTATTCACCATAACTTCATTACTCTTCCTCTGAGAAACAAGGCGCTTAAGATTATTCACTCGAGTTGATATGTGCTTATGGCTCCCAAGAACACCCCTAACAACAAGGAGCACCTGTGAGATGTCTAGCTTTGTAAAACCAATAGATAAATTCAGGTCAAGCATAATGGCTCCATTAGCCAATTTAGCACTTGATTCGAACGCTATTTCTGAGTTTTCAATGGTAAAGATGCTCTGTCGCCCAACAATAGCATTTAGTTCGGTTGACCCAAAAAGTACTTGTATCAAGACAATTTTTTGGCAATGATTCAAGGTAATTTGAGTGTCCAGAACTGAACCATTAAGTCGAAGAGGATTCATGAGGTCAGTCAGGAATACATACTTACCTAGTGAGATTTTGAGAGACACTTCAGGAATGCCAAAAGAATGGCTGTGGTCTTTTTGAGGCTGTGTCTGTTCATCAATGTTGTTCTTCTGCAAAGATTTGATAAACTCTACATCTTTAGAGTAAATCTCGCCTAAAGAGTCGCATATCTTGCCGTCTCCATCGTACGTATGAAGTGAAATTGAATCGGCCATAACATCAATTAACTTCGGTCCCGTTTTGATATGCCCACTGTTAGCAAGTAGCGCCTCAAAATTTATCAATTTCAAAGACACCAATCTTTTACTGTGTGCCTGCAACTCTAAATCTAGCTCACTTAACTCGGTACAGTAAGTAATATCCGAATTGCCGTCAAGCAATGCAGCCCTCGCTGAATGCCTAGTGGATTTACCACTCATAACTACTGACGAAACAGGCAATTTTACGACTTGATAATAAGTTCCAATGGACACAATTAAGGTGAGCCTTCTTGCCAACGAAGACTTAGGAGGCAATGCCTCCGCCTCACTAAACAGATGCTGTTCCCTTTTCTCTTTTTGGAACGCTTTAATCAAATCCAAGCTTCTGGGTGTAATCTGGCTCTCATATCGATCGACATTCAACAGAATTTCATGATCCTGAGTAATACTTGAAGGAGAGGAACCAGAGGACTTTCTCTGGGACCCGACCACCTTATTGTAAGCCATGTTAACTCCCTCAAGCAACACGTAGTCAATGTCATCCCTGCCCTCTATCAACAGAAATTTAATTTCACTAACGCCTAGCTTAACATGAGCTCCACCATCCGATTTCTTCGCCACATTTTGTCCTGGTAATAAGGCCTTGAAGAAGAATCCACGACTTGCATCCACTTCCCAATTTCTCCACTGAGAAAAAATCTCAATTACTTCTTCATATGCTGTTGGTGGTGCTTCCCACTTGAGGTCATGGAATAATTGCTGTTGGTATTCAAACCAGTCATTTGGAGTATTTTCCAAAATGTGCCGCAATCTTGTTACCACCTTCCAACTGTCGTAAAACCGCACATGGTTGTCCAGTGACCGTAGAACATATGCCGGTTTAGTTAAAACACCTGGATCATAATCAATTCTAAACTCAGAGCCCGCGAGAGCAAGCTTATAGACCAACTCTTCGCGGGCCTTTAGACTGCAATCCGCTTGTTGTTTCAAGTTTTCTGTTATTGGCTTAATTTTTTCAAGCATCAAGTTAAAGTATTCTTCGAGGAACGCGACTTGCAGTTGTTGAACATCTATTGATACCTCTTCTAGATTAGCAGAAGAAGTCAATTCCTCATCTTTGTCGCAATCAACCCATAGCTCAACGTTCCTGAGGGTGGTAGCCAATGCTATAGAAAATGAAGAGGGATCGGATACTGAAAGAAATATTTCTCTTAAATGAGCCGCCATTGTGAAAGACTTGGAAGGAAGACATTCTGTATCTCTATCCCTCCACGTCGTCAGTGAGAATGCAATAGATGGTTCAATAATAGACAACGAAAGTAAAGGAACTTGAGGCGGCAGGTTAAAGACGGAGGTAGGCAGGGTGACGTCAAATTCACCGAACTTGAACGAAATTTCACTCACTACCAATCGAAAGTTCAGAACCTCGCACATCATCATAATCAGCTGTCTGATGTTTGTTACTATGTCCTCTTCGATTTCGTCCATTACTGAGTGTAGGTCTACCACCTTTGTGTTTCTTATGAGGTGCATAATTGGAAGTAAAGCATTTGGAGTAAAGAAGGATTGTACTTCTCCCAATTTGACTACCAAGGTGCCGTATTTGCATTTTGGGTCAATTTCATGATTCGGATGATAATCCTCGTCGTTGTACAGATACAAGAAGGATTTATCATCCGTAGCTGGAGCATCAAACATCATGGATGAATGAGAAGAATTAGCTGTATCGGTTGAAGTAGTATCCCAGGCATCCAAATCGCTCAAAGCATCCACCGCTTCGAGTGCACTCCTATTAAGTGGAAAGCTGGCATCAACAAGAGTCAACGTGGTACTGAGTGATCCAAGCTGTTTTTTATAGCTGTGATCTCGGTCTTCTTCGGACATAAGAAATGGTATTCTATGAAATGGGCCATCATTAACTTTTATGTGGCTTCTCTGAACCTGCTGAATTTCCTTGAAAGCCCGCTTCTGGACATATTTGTCCAGAATGCAAGATGTCTCAACATAGGCAAGCACCTTGTTTCCATCTTGAATAGTAAATTTGATCAACGGAAGGGAAAGAGATATCTTGCTCGAGTATCTGGTATTTGGAATATCGTTAAGAGAAACGAGAATAGTTCCTAAGTCAAAAATAAAGATAGGACATGTCAGCCTTTCTTCGTTTGCTCGTAAATTTATTAAAATATGAGGGCATCTGAAGGTGAAATTTGCGGCATCATGAATCACGGGAAGTATTGGGTTCAAGCAATTCTCTAAATCTTTGAATGTAAATATGAAGTTCTTAATCACCATTCCTAATGAAATAGGAAATTTGGCTGTACTATCGATAATTATGTCTCCAGCTGCAAAGTCCCATTTACAGTAGTACGTTATTTGGTCCGGAGGAACGCCAAACATACGATGAGCATGAACGTTGAAACCATCGATAGAGATATCGGCTTGGTCATTTCCTAAGTAAATATCTTGATATGCTGGGATATTGAATATTGTATTCCTCTCAAAGCCATCATTAGTGACTAACACACCCTTTCCAGGACTGAAGTCTGCTTCAATATCCATATAGTAGTTTGTGAAGCGCAAATCTAAATCAAGGGTGTCAAAACAAAGTCCAATATGGGACGAAGTTTCGTATAAATGATAAGGAAGTACAATTAATCCATGGCGGACTTGAAAAAGAAACATCACATCAAGATCATTCTCCACCTTTATGAAATCTTGGGGATTCTTTTCAGATAGCGGGTCTACTGATTTTAATGTGCTGGAAGATTCCGAATTTGAGAAATTGTCAGATGATGAGTCCAGTTGATTCGAGTATTCTTCAAAAGTCTTAAACTTGGTGTTGTCGCCAAAATAATTCTCTCTAACGGTAAACAAGTATCTTATGAGGTAACCATGGAATTTTAAAGTGACGTAGTCACCAAGGCATTTTATAACAATCCGATTCGACGTGCTTGGATCGACGACGCTGAAAAAAGTATACGAACCGGTAATGGTAAAGTCTTCACTATGACCCATAACCTTCGAGTCGCCGAAAGCATCAACCGTATGCCAAGGAGGAGTAGAGAGAAGCAAATCAAATCCAGGGGTATAGATATCATAGGATATAGTTGAGGATTTTGTGAGCCGACCTACAAGCGGAACAACTATTCGAGAATCAAATTGATCGCCTTCGAAGGAAAGGTACTTGTTACTGTCGAAATCAAGGGGATTATCAATGATATTGGAATCATTCACATTTAGGTAGAATTTATAGTTGTCTATTTTCCAATCAACCACGTACTTGAATGGCCTTAACGACTCGTACAGCGGAGGAGGTCCGGATGCAAAGTCCCCAAACATATCAGAGAAAAGGTAAGTATGTTCTCTCAAAATGAATAGCTTAGCATTAGTACTGTAGTTATTGAAAGTCCACACACATGGTCCATTCCATTCAAGCGGAAATCCGATACTACCATCAACCAGATGGGTGTCTGCAGTGAAAAGAATATCATGATTGACCGATGATCTTAATTCTGGCTGCAAGAATCGAAGTGAGAGTTCGTTGGGCCAGCCTTTCTCCTTGGTACTGACAAATGATGTAAATGAGCAGATCGAAGATCCTGTTCCCAATTTGAGTTCTATCCATCCAAAAGCTCTAGTAACTTTTGATATTTGACTAACATCGCGGTCTCGAGATATGAGACTTCGAACAATTTCTTTGTCTTTACTGGCCTCCCGAATGGGAATACGAAAGATAAGTTCATCTTTTACAGTCATCGTCAATTTGAAACCTGGATATTGTCTCTTACAACCCGGCCCAATCGGAGGAGTAGGCTCAGAGTTACGGGAGACCGGAGGGAAAAACATTTGTTGTAGAGGAACTCTCTGCTTGTCAGCCCAGGGGCCATAATGAATTGTTGCAACCGCTAATTCAATATCTAGACCATATTCAGGGTCATCGTACGAATCTATGTCTCCATTAGTTGGCATGTACCCCAACGAATCAAAGTAGTAAATGAACTGGGCAGTACTAGAATCCAAAATCATACTATACTTGGCATACTCTTCTTCCATATTTACTTGAAGGTTAGCGTGACCCCGAGAATCAGAATCTAGGTATCTTCGGAGGCCCCTCCATTGTTCCCTGGCCATTTCCAGTTTGATTTCATTCTCAGTCTTCTTCCGCCTGCGGACAATTTTCGATATCTTACTACCAACCTGATGGAATTTATGCCAAAATTGGTACTGCTTCTGCTTATTAAGGTGCACTGTTGAAGATTTGTGGTGTAGTCTCGAATTTGAATTAGGAGTAATGAATTTATTTGGGTCATAAGAGATGTTTGGTTTGATCCAGATCTGGAATTGACTCATATTAAAGTTGTAAATATGACGGTAATAGTCGAGAATGCAAGGTGATTTATGGAGATCTACCATACCGTATGCTGTCTTATAAGAGGCTACAAATATAGACGGTGTAGAAGAATTTCCCAAAATAAGTGTGCCTCGTTTGATACGGACATTTACAGGCATGATCTTAAGAAGGAAGTACAAGGATCTTGATTGGGTTGAGGGTATATTGGTAGTTGTATCCTTAGTGGAGTTCGAAAATTGGATATCAACTTTTTCTTGTGTTTGGGGTGCTTTCTTATTGAGCATTTTCTCAATATTGTCATATGCAAAGGATCGGTTATACATAAAGACCTCAAGGCCCTCTATGTATAATACAAACCTTGTAGGTAGTTTTTCGTTATCTTCATGTGATTTTCCTGCTTCTTCTTCAGGTCTTGTCTGATAGTAATAATCGGAAAGTCGAATTAACCTGAAGAGCCAATATCGCCATGAGAAATTCAATGTGAGTACGGAGTAGGTGGTATCTTTAGTTATTATCACCAAATTCTTGGCAAATATTCGGCCACCTAAGAGTGATATTCGAATAGACTCCACAGTGATTTGTACCTGGTACTTTTTCCAAAGGAAAAACTTGAATGCATTGGTGACTATGAAACCCAAAAGCCGGTTGAAATAGAATATGAATGCTAGTCCAACAATGAGCGATAAAATCCAATCCAGCAAGTAGACCCACGGTGAAGAGTTTCTGTCGCCTACCTGAGCGGTTATAAGACGGGTAGAAAACACCATTGTAGGCGCCTATAGTAGCTGGGATTGTGTTGTGGAGTGAAGCTTAGTAGTGATATTAACTTACTCGGGCCTGCAGATAGACCTGCGCCTTGTAACCCAAATTCGATTCGCAATCAAAACACAAACCATCATGTATTCAAGCAACAACAACCAGGCTCTGCGGGCACAGCTGGACGAAAATGCTTATAATCCGGTGGCCGCTAAGAATCCCAATCGCCGCTTTGCACGGGTTCCCATGGGCGGTAAAGATTTAAAACGGAAACCACTTCTCCAAAAGTCTCAACTGACACTCAATGCGCTTGATGATCTGCGCCTGAGATTGGCTCAAAAGCCTCCAATGCTTACCAAGGCTAATCTGTCGATTGGTTTTACTCCATCTTCAACTCCCAATGATAATATTTATTTACAAAACGGTCCTGAACCCGAATTGGCCAAAATTCAAGACCAGAATCAGGAAATCATTCAAAACCCCAGACCCAAACAGACCCAAAAAAGTAAGCACTCGGTCTCTAAGTTCGATCCAACTAAGGCAGCACGACTGCCTCAACTTGTAAGTCTGGATGTAACCGATTCTCTCGTAAAACATCATGCATCTCCCAGATTACCTCCAATTGCTGATCTCCGGTCAACCTTTTCTGATCGCACGAGGCAGTTATCTTCTGTAAATGTTATAGATAGAGACATTCAGCGGGCTAATGTTGATCCTGTTAAGAAGCAGGTGCCAGTGGCACGCAGCATTGAGGTTCCACAGCATCTCATTGATGATGAGACAAGTGTTGAGACATTTGAGGTCCCGGTCAGACCCACCAAACATATACCCGAAGGAATAGAGCCTCTTAGTCCTAAATTACTTGGAAACTATGCCCAAGGTAATCGCGATCTATCCGTGTACGTAGAAGATATTGATCTTGATGATCCAGAAAACTTTGCATTTGATGAAGAAGAGCCTGTTCAAGTGGAAGGAGCCAGCGGCATGACTATTGATGAGTTACATGAATTATTAGAAATGTAAGATGAAGTGGTTGTTTATGCAATATACGAGCTATTTACAATTTTCATTGCTGAGCACACTCAGCCTGAGGGTACTCTTCGTGAGGAACCTCGTCGTTACCGTTTTCGGCGGCATCTTCGGTGTATTCTGGAAGAGCAGATTCCTTCGTAACCACAAAATCAGGAACGAGTTCTATGTTAGATTCTGGCATATTATTAGATGATTCAACACCATTGCTGGATCTAGCAGTGGAACCATCGCCAGGAAGTAAGTTTCTCATTTTGACAAGATCGTTCTTTTCAAGGTACCAACTATCGTGAGGAAATTCAATGTCCATTTTGACATAAAGATCTCCTCTTGTTGATGCCTGGCCGAACCATCGGCGTTCAGGATCTTTGATTGGCATACCCTCTCCGGCGATCTTTATGTAGTCGCCAGGTCTTATAACCTTACCAGTTGGGGTTTGGACCTTTAAACCTCTACCATCGAGGTGGTGTACCAATACTTTTGAGAATCCACATAATGCATCCACGAGTGGTAATTTATAAGTAGCATACAAATCATTTTCTTTCCGCGTGAACACTGGATGTTCCACGCAATTGAAGTTTAATATGACATCACCAGTAATTTTACCGGGGTATTGATCAGCTTCATTTTTTAACACAATGGGCTCGCCAGGTTGGGCGCCTCGGACGATTTCAAACTCGAGGATCTTGGTTTCTTCGGTCACCTTCTTGCCTGTGCATTTCTTGCATCTGTCTTTGGTTCTATATATACGGCCTACTCCATGGCATGTCAGACAATCGACGTAATCTTGTGCCACCAATCCTGGACCAACCCGTCTAATTTTACGCACGCTACCTTCTCCATTACAAACACCACATGTCTTGGCAACGGCATGCTTTTTGGCTCCAGTTCCTTTACAGTGGCTGCAGATGATATCACGAGTAGATGTAATTTTAATTACTTTGCCGTTGAAAAGATCCTCTAATGTGACATCTACTGTGATTTTTGCATCCTCAGTTCGTCTCAGGTGAGCTTGTGCAGCAGAAGGTCCCCCACCCGGCGGGCCTCCACCCATGTTGTTGAAGAAATTGTAGAAATCGTCAGGTTGGTACTGATGGGATCCTCCAAACATATTGTCAAATGGATTTTCAGAGTATGCTTGGTCTCCTTGGTAACCAGGGATGCCGTCGGCGGTTCCGTACATATCATATTGTTGTCGTTTCTGATCGTCTGATAATATTTCATATGCCTGCGACACTTCTTTGAACTTGATTTCGGCCTCTTCTCGATCTTCCGACCCGACTTTGTCTGGATGATACCTAAGTGCCAATTTACGGTACGACTTTTTGATTTCAGCCGCTGTGGCGGTCGACTCGACCTCCAACACCTCGTACAATGACATGCTGTGGAGGTGAAGTTTGATCGATGGAATATAGTATGGTGTGCATATAATGTGGCGGCGAACCTGATGAATATAAAATACTATGTGACAGTGGTGGCGTTAAGGAAGCCGAAGGTCTTCAATTGAGTGTTTTGCTACAAATCAGTTTAGTATTTATTACGTTTTCCAAATTTGTAAAAATCAACAATTTTGCAATTGCAAGAAATTGTGTTGCGTATGTCTTCAAAGTAATCTTAATAAATTAAATTAGAACAAAATTAATCAAAGAAGCAGAGGAAACATTATCAGAAGAACCAAAGAATAGAACGACTAGTGCTGCTGTTGCCATAGACTCAAATGATGAAACCTAAATCTTCAATAGACGATTTTAAAAAAAAATATGGCGACACGAGCAGGGTTCGAACCTGCGCGGGCAGAGCCCAAAGGAACCTGCATCCTTCGCCTTAACCACTCGGCCATCGTATCGTCCGCCCTGAAAAGAGTGTCATTTCGCTATATAATGCGGCGAGAATGGCCGTACCTTTTATTAAAACACCATTGATTAACAACAAATACTAGTCAGCTACGCCACTAATAGGGGCAGTCTCATGCACCTATATGCCATCTATATCAGATTTTAGGGGTAATTCCTGATGATATAAATACCATCTGTTCTACCCAGCCTCGATTGGTTCTCACACACTTATCGGGTAACCGCGCAGCAAAAGGGGACGTCAGTGGACAAGACCAAACTTCAAATCAAACTAACGAATTAAAATGGTATGTAATATTTTTCGCGTTTCTGATAGCTGACGCTTAAGTCTATGATCATATGATAGACATATGACCGTTTGCTCGTGGCATTGAACGATTCTAACCGCAGTCTAGATCAGGGTAAGTTTTGGCCGTGACTTCATCACACCACGATGATGGAAACTATTATTATATTGAACAACACAGTGAGATTTTGACAATAATCATGGGTGAAAGCCAATTCAAGGTATCCAATTGTTCTAATACTTGTATTGCAATCAATTCGCATTAGATCTAATGATGGTGCCACTTTATCAGTGATTATGGTTTCAATGTATTTTTATCACCATTTTTTTTTCTATTCTAACACAGTGTAACAGTTGCCGATGAGTCGTTCTCCGCTTTCAACGACCTTAAGCTCGGTAAGAAGTACAAATACATTATTTTCACTTTGAACGACAAGAAAACCGAGATTGTCGTTGAGGAAACTTCCACCAACGCCGACTACGATGAGTTCTTGGGCAAGTTGCCTGAGAATGACTGCAAGTACGCCATCTACGACTTTGAGTACGAGATCAGCGGAAACGAGGGTAAGAGATCTAAGATTGTTTTCTTCACCTGGTCTCCTGACTCTGCCCCAATCAGATCCAAGATGGTTTACGCCGCATCGAAGGACGCTTTGAGAAAGGCATTGAACGGTATCGCCGCCGATGTTCAAGGTACCGACTTTTCTGAGGTGTCATACGACAGTGTTATGGAGAAGGTTTCCGGTCCATTTGGCTCTCACTAGACAATGTACGTATGAATTATGTATTGTAGTTATAGCATAAATGGGAAGTACCCTTTGGTTGATTGTAGCCCTTTCTGCGGGAAACGTGTGTGGTAACGCAAGGTCAAGTTACGTGGTTAGTTTCACTGAACCTGCCTACCGCTTGTGTTGGTTGATATCATTAGTGCTAAAAATAGTGAGTCAACAGTAGATATCAGAAAAAGGTTGTACCGGCGATAACCGATGATTTTTAAGAGAAATTGCATTAAATCTCGATCAATTTTTTACAAATGCATCGCCGTTATACCGTAGCACGCTCTCTGTTCAATAATAACCACTTGAGTGGAACCTGCTGGCGTAAAACGTTGCCAATTTTTCCGGATTAACTGCTAAATCTCAAAATTTTTCTGTTTTTATAAACAAATTCTTCTTAAATACTTTAAGGCTTTCTTTCTATTATTTGTCTTTGTCCTTAAACAATCGACTACGTATCTACACATTTTGAATTATTTTCCGTATTTAGTTGCTGTGCTTAGCATAAGCCGATAGGAAATTTCCTGTATAGGGGTCGTGCTCCACCACTGCGCAATCAGGATTTTTGAAACCCATTTTGTCGTGAAAACTGGAGCCGTGGTAGATTGTGTTATATCCATCAACATTGACTAATTTTGGTGTCTTATACAGTGTATCATTAACAAAAAGCATCCGCATTTAACAATTTTCAAAAATAAATTATTTTGAAGAATTTTTCCATCTAATTCATCGACTGTCATATATTGAAGTCTTCAACACTAATATATCGGCACTGGAAGGTTCAGAGAAGAGGGAAAAGCGTATAAATTCAAAACTTGTGAAAGCTCCCTATTAGTGATATTAATCCGAAAACTAACACTGCACTTCTTGGAAATTTTCATTAAAAAAGTCGTATTACAAGTGGGATTTCACCTCAGTGAAAAAGTCAGGTAAGGACAGGAGTTATCTAATAAAATCAAAATAAAACCGTCCCTGACCAATCCTACGTAGCGATCCCTCACAAGAACGAACATTTACAACAAATTGATCATTAAATTCATCTATTCTTTGATAGGCAAATTTTTTTTCCACTAACGTATTAATCCTATACTCTCTATCTCATGAAACGCCCACGAGCCACTTTGGCTCAGAAAATCCAGATTCTCGATTTCTATCACAAGTCAAATAAACCACAGCTGGAAACGGTTGAGAGGTTTAAGTCGGATATCCTGATTTCAACTTCCTCTTTCAGTGAATGGCTCAAGAGTGAGAATGAACTTCGAGAACGTTATAATCGTACTGGACCCATGCTACTGAAGAATAGTCGACGTAAGCCTCGATTTAAGTATGAAGAGATCAACCGAGCTATGGATTTGATGGTTCAACAAAGATTAGAGCGTCATGAACCTGTAAGCGAGCCCATTCTTCGTGAATTCTGGTCCATTTATGCCCACCAATACGGAGTAGACGATCCGAAGAGATTAGTGGGATTCAGTCACGGTTGGCTCTCTCAGTTCAAAAAACGTCATGGTCTTAATCGTTCAAGTATGCAAAATGCCAATAATCTCCTGTCATCAGAGCAATTGAATGGCGGTCTGGAGACACCTGAAACGGGATCCAATGGAACTGGACACCGAGACCAAGTATACACATTGGAGCCATCTCGATCAGGTGAGCAGCTTCTGACGCCTACATTGACCAATGACACCATGACTCCCAATCCCGGACTTATGAATGGAAATTCCGCTCCGCCGACTCGTGAGCCGGACTTTTCTGGGAATCAACCTTACGAAATAATTCCTCCCCCAACCCAAGGTATAGCATACTCCAACCCAATCAACTTCGATAACTTTAATGAATATCCACAAGGACAGCAAAATGCCCCAAGACCACCAGCGCCTCGCCAGCAACCGCGGCGTCTACAACCAGGCAATGTTGCACAACAGCCGCCGATCGCTTCTACGCAATTAACCCCTGTGCATCAGCGTCCACATTCACCTCACTACAAAGATACTAATGTACCATATGACTATATGCAAGGGCAACAGCGCTCTCGGGAACCCAAACCAGCGATATCAGGTTCTCCAGAACGAGCAACCATTCGCACCCGGAGCCCTGCACTTGATGAAGAACCCCAGAGTGTTTCGGCATCTGACATTGAAAAATTTATCTATCTTTACGCTGACCGCTTCTTTCATGACCATCTGTATGAATATCCTCAAACCTCCAAAATGTTTCAAGATTTTAGGAATTCGTTTTTCAATGAGCGAATCATTAACCTCCGATCCATGCAGCATCAAATGATGCACGGCAACCCGCCAGAACCGGCGCCAAGGCCACCTACGGGCTCCCGACAACCACTGCCACCTCATGCGCAGCTGCCAGCTCGGGCGGCGCCCCAGAGAATCCAAACTCGGGCTCCACCACCTCAGCGACCACCACATGTGGGTGCAGTGGGAGCTGCCGCCAACAACTCCGGGCGCGATGCGGCGCCTCTTGTAGGCATCGAAGACTTTTTCCTTCGAGAGGACGTTAATGCCGGCGATAGTCGCACGGCTGATCATCGGCAGCAACCTCCGCCCACAAACGGGCGCAAACGGTGGAAGGGGTCCGTCGCCTGATTACAGGGGTGCCATCGTGAATAATAATTACATAAGCAAGAATAGACCAATTAGGCAGAATTGTAGATAACGAAATTTGTAGCAGCGCGGGAGGCACTGGAGGTAGTTCCCAATTAGGCACTATCCGCACATCTCGGCAACTTTTCATTGATTTAAAAGGACATTCGAGCCGACTGGAAAATCATTCAAATGACATCTATTCTTTGCATTGGGCTCGGTGGAGTTGGTGTTATCGGCGCGTATACCTTGCAACAGAACGATTCTGTCAAATTGACAGCAGTGATTAGATCGGATTACGATAAAGTTGTGAAAGATGGTTATACCATTAATGCCCTTGACTCCGACAAACCAATCAATTATCGTCCTACAACGGTAGTTAAAACTTTGGACGATGCTATTGAGCATGGCCCATTCGACTATATTGTAATTTCTACCAAAGCTATTCCTAGCGATAACAACATATGGGACCAAATTAGCGACCGGAAACAACTTCTTCATGCCGATAAAAGTTCCAATATCGTCCTTGTTCAAAACGGAATTGATCTAGAGAAATTTTGGTCTGGTGTGTCTGATTTGGCCAATATACTTAGCGGAGTGTCATATATCAGTTCTACAAACGATCATGGGGTAGTCAGCCAATACGGCCTAGATGATGTGAAATTTGGATTATTGAAAGCAGCCCAGCCAGTTGAAGTTGCCGAAAAAGCAGTCAAAAAATTCATTGACCTTTACACAATGAAGGGCAATGCGGTTGAATACGATGCTGATCCATGCTTCACTCGTTGGAAGAAGATCTTGTACAATGCAACTTACAATACTGTCTGTTGCCTTGTTGATATTGATATCGGCAGGCTTTACCAATCGGAATCAGTAACTGACTGTGATAACCTGATTTTGCGGCCGTTGATGAAAGAAATCCAAGAAATTGCCAATGTTGATTTGGCTAACCATAAAAGCTCCAGGACAATTACCAACGAAGATATCGACTTTATTCTCCTGGTCGGCAGAGACCTTGATGCCCCAACCTTTTACCTGCCTTCAATGCTCGTAGACAGGCGCAATAACCGGCCGTTAGAGTTGGAAGTGATTTTGGGTAATGTGTTGGCCATCTACAAGCTGCAAAAAAGTACATTTTCCATTAACTACTTGACGTTGTTATATCACCTTTTGACCTTGGTTCAATACAAGATCACCTCCAATTAGGAGAATAAATTATGCGTTGTTTTTCGCTTGCAAATCGAGGCCAGCCATATCGATTTCAATCGGAATCCGGGGTCCGGTGGTATCAGGTGCTTTCTTAGAGGTACAATTCTCACAATTCTTACACTGTTTGGGTCGGCCTTCTGGCGATTTGGCTTTTGTTATTTTGCTGTTGGAATTCATGACTGGACGATATTGTGGATTAACATCAATATCTATCTTGTTAATCCGAGACTCGGTGATGATGTCATGTGAGTGCTTGGCATATAAATAGTTACGAAGGGCCATCGTCGCAGATTATATTATGGAAATGAACAAAAAAAAGTTAGATCAACTAGCTTACAATTATAGAAAAACAAATATATGGCTTGCAGATATAATCGCCTTGCCGGACACGGCGGCCTGACGGGCATCTGTAGGATGCAAAGAAGTGGGACCACTTTGCTCAAGGGACGTCAACTATATGCAGGATGCATATTCGATGAAAGACCCTTCCACCCGAGTTAGCGGGATTTAGGTATATTAAATAGTTTTATATTTTGGCTATCTAATTGTCTCTCTAGTATACATATTTACCATTTACTCTCTATTAATGGTGGGGTGGCTCATGGGAAAACCGGATACCCAAAATCATTATGGCAATGGCAATGGAAAGAAACTTGTACTTAAGACCATCGTCAACATTAGTATTTTGGCGCTTTGTTTTGGAACCCATGAGAAGTAACTTGATATGAGAGAAGATACCAAGGTCTACATCGTCGCTGGTAGTTATATCTTCCCACAGCTCATCAGAGTCAATGATAGAGTTGTTGGTGTCGTCATCGTCATCCAGGAATCCCTGGTGTTGTTTCTGGAACATCTGTGATTTATGCTTCTTAGGTCCTTGAACCTCTTCATCGATGTTCAAATACAGATTCAACGCATTTGAGAATACCCGTTGCAGGTACAAATCGTTATGATTCATGAATCCATATGCATCTTCATCAGTTTGAATGAATGGAAACTCATCTAGGAGACCCTTGTGTAGCATTCCAAATGGCCTAGATGTACCATCATGATATTTCAGGAGAATTGGATTAATCAGAACAGACCGTAACACCCTCTTCTTGTGGATAAGAAGTTCCTTCAGTCGTTCAATTAGCTTGGCATCTGAATATTCGAAACGCTTATTGTTGCTGTTGAGCCCGCGAAGACTGGTCTTGGACGAGAGTTTGCGGATATTTTTCTTTTGCTTCTGAAGCTCGAAGCCAATGTACAGCAACAACTTTTCATTATGAAGCTTTAACAGTTGAAGTTCAAACTTCAATTTCATTATCTCCTGTTTCGTCATATCGTTTGTCATCACGCTTTGATCAAGCACAAGCGAGTTACGCTTCGATGAACCGGCCATCGAGTTCCGATTGGAACGACTAGAACCACTAGTCAATGCTGAGAATGCCAGGTTCCGTACTTGAACCAGCTCTTCCTCTTGAATGCTACCTATTTGTGGAGATTCGCGAAGCTCACGAGTAGCTTCTTTGAGAGGTGCCGATGTACTACGTTGTCCAGTCTCCTCAAATTCAACTTTAATAGACATGATATCGTGAGAATTGTAACGCAGATGTGTAGGCTTTGAAGTCAGATATCGCCGAGTAGTATTAGCAGTAGGATCATCTTCAAAATACGAGTTCAGCGCGTTCTGGGTAGCTAATTTAAGAGGCAGAAGCACGAAATCAGTGTCCATTTTGAGTTGTGCTGGAAGAGATTGCCGCTTTTTGGCATTAGGGTCAGGCAGAGGTGGAAATTGGAAATTAGGATTATGCTCGAGGGATGGAAGACGGTGTTCATGTAACTTGATTGGCGACAGTTCACCAAGATGACTGTGGTCGATTTGACTCATCATGATCAGATCTTGCAGCGAATCCGGGTCATCATCCACATGTGTGTACTGGATTACCAGTGACTCAGTCATATTGGCAAAGTCCACATCAACATCCACGTCGCTATCCTGGTTATCATCTATGGTGTCCGGAAGAATGTCATTGCTTACGGAATCTTCGTTAAAACTATGTGGTGATTGGCCCACGCTGCCATTACCATGAAATGACGACGTGCTTCGTATTTGCAACGCTTCGTTTTCACGGCTAAGAAAGTCTACCTGTTCCATTAATGCAACTTTGGAACTTTTCTCGAGTTCGAAGTTACTTTGGAGTATTCTAAACTCTTTGGCAAGACGGTCGTAATCTTTTTGGAGCGATTCGGGGGCATTTGTAGCAAGATGGGCAATTTCTTGAGATAATTGCTTCACTTTGGCCTGCAATTGGTGCACCAAGTCTTTATAATAGTAGAGTTGATTATCATAGAATTCTTTTGCAGTAGCGGTATCACGGTGAAAATCACGTAAAGTCTTTTCTAATCTTACAATCTGGTCCTTTTGCGTGGCAATTGCATTGGTTTTGGCGACTACATCTTTCAGGGCCTGGTCCAATTCGGTTGTTAAACGACGGTTACGAAGGAGGAGATCAGCACATTGGCGTTCAAGATTCTTATAGTCGACGGAAAGTTTTTGTGCCAGGGTATTATCCGCACTGACAGATAACGCAGGCAGGCTTCTATCGACCACCATACGTCCGTCCGCCAGACCTTGAGTGATCACGGTAATATCGTTCTCGCTCATGGAGACGATGGCACCAATTGAATGTTTTTGTTTTTGGATTTGACGAAGGATTGGATGTAAACATGGTGTTGGGGTGTTGGGTCTCTTTGGGGTGGCCTAAACATTCCAGACTACCTGCAGGAATTTTCACCCCAGGTGGGGAGACCTAGAAGAGCGGAAGCACGGGCTTCGATTACATAAACTGTAACGATTGACACCGTTGATAACATTTGATCGTAACGACACCAATTTACGGGGCAGATGACCACGGAGCAACCAAAAACAGGTGATGCGACATAAATCAGGAAATCGCCGAATACTTTTTCAACATTTCTGTCTCTTGAATTGCCACCAGAGATAGAAAGTAAGGACAGCCTACTCACTTGCAATTTAAATCTCTTAACCGTCCCTGGTCGGATTTCACCCGATGCAACGGTATGTTCCGAGTCAAAGTCGCTAGGAGCCGGAAATTTCCGTCCCGATTAGTAGATGGTTCCTAATCCATTGTACAGGATCCAACGTCTGTGCCTCTTTTGCCTGCAGGTGCCGCGATTACGCTAAACTGTGACAAAATCACCTTATTCAAATCAGTCGCCTGCAGGAACATTATTGGTTATCAACGGAGGGGACGGAATAAGCAGGGAGATCTGGTGTTTGGGTCGGCCAATTCCGATAGTCTATATATTTGCAGAAAGTTGCCGCCAATTTAAACTTTATCAAATTGACCATGTCAGTAATCCAAGTATCCGAGGAAGATTTCAAGAAGCTGATCACGCTTCAGTATACCGATGTAATTGGCGAGAAATTGGGCGGTAAGGTGCTCAAAGTGTCCGATGAATGGTTCGCTGCTGCTGAAAATTTAATCAAGCCTAAAGCTCCAATCAGAGATGCTACTCGCTTTACCCACGCTGGTGCCTGGTACGATGGCTGGGAAACCCGCAGACACAATACTGAGGAGGCAGACTACTGTATCATTAAGATGGGAGTTTCTTCTGCCCACTTGATTGGGTGTGAAATTGACACTGCATTCTTCTCTGGAAATCATGCACCCCACATCTCAGTGGAAGCCACCTACTTGACCCTGGACCACGATAAGGCCCTTGAGTCTGCTCAATGGGATTCAGTTATCGACAAGGTGGAGTGCAAGCCACTGCTGAAACACTTTTGGGTTCGCCAAACGCCCACTGAGAAGGTCTACACTCATGTTAGACTTAGAATGTATCCTGACGGAGGTATTGCTCGGTTCAGATTGTACGGTGCCGTGGTGCCAATATTCCCTGATGACAGATCAGCCATGTTAGATGCCGCATCCGTCAAGAACGGTGGTGTTGCTATCAGAGTATCTGACCAGCACTTTGGTTCTGCCGACAACTTGTTGCTTCCAGGCCGGGGCCACGATATGTCTGACGGCTGGGAGACTGCTCGTTCTCGTGAACCGGGCCATACTGACTGGGTCATTATCAGATTGGGACATGTCACCCATGTCAGAGACGTTGTGATCGACACTGCCCACTTTAGAGGTAATTTCCCACAACACATTACCGTCAAGGGAGTCAATGTGAAGAACGATTTGGAGGTTCCTGAACATGACAGTAGCAAGTGGGAAGAGATTGTTGGCCAATCCAAGACTGGACCTGATGTTGAACATACGTTCCAGATCGCCAACCCCAAGCCTTACTCTCACGTCATGTTGACCATCATCCCAGATGGAGGTGTCAAGAGAGTCAGAGTCTTAGGTACATTTGTTTAGGTTAATTGTGCTCTACATCACAGATAATTATTGCTGGCCACTGTGAGAGCAGGTTACTAGATACAATATAAGATTTGGATTTTTTTTTGAAATAATGTCATGTAGAAAGTGAAACGAGTCAATGCTTAGCTTTATGCTTATTCATGCTATGATCACCCGTTATAACAGATTAATACTCGAATAAACATTTTGAATAGCCCAAGACACGGAAATGCTTATCGCACTTTAAACCTCATCTCACGCATCTCATCGCATCTCTCATACCAAATCGAAGTATATATCATTGCTTCAGCTCCATGGATTATGTGCGGAGCTGTATATTACAACGGGTACCCCCGGCCCAGTTTTTAAATGAAAACTCAATATCTTATCTTACTTTAATCCAGGCTGACCTCGCTAAGATTGTGACTTCCATCTCACTTCAAAATCCATACTATGCCAAGACGATACTATCCAAAGTTATATCGTTGCTTGAGTCTTCCGACGTGGAAATCGATGAACAACTTTATGAAATGTACTGTCTGCCAGAAATGTTAAGTGCCAAACCTATGAAACCTACGGATACTGATACCATTAGCTATTGCACCGGTCGGTCTTCGGTAATAATTTCAGAAACCCCACGTCTCATTTCTGGCTTAGGAACGACAGGTTTTCGTACATGGGAAGCTGCATTGTACCTTTCACATTATCTTGAAAGCGATCCAGATATTGCTGGTTCCACAATTTTGGAATTAGGATGTGGTACCGGACTTGTAGGCGTTTCGATACTCACCAATCGCAGCCTAGACGATGCTGCAAAAAAGGTCATATTCACTGACGGTGATGCGTCGCTAGTGGAGAAGATGGGGCCTACATGGAGCCTAAATAGTATACAAGTACTGGATAAGATTGCTGGCCAACAACTCTTATGGGGAACTGAAGAAGAGCTACCGCTTGCGGATATTGTGGTGGCTGCTGATGTCACCTACGATTCAAGCATAATCCCAGATCTCGGACACACAATTATGCGGTTTCTAGAGCAAGGAGCCTTCAAAGCATTAATTGCTGCTACTATTAGAAACCCGGATACCATTGCTGCTTGGGAACAGTACCTTGATCTGCAAAAAATTCGATGGTCGGTAATTGCATCAGAAACACCCAACGGCTGGAACGAAGACAGAAAATGCTGGTTTGCTCCCGGAACACCGGAAATACGTATATATAAACTAGAAATATAAGCTAATGAACACTTCTTTTCACTCTTCATTAACTAGTAGCATTCTATAGGCCATCTCCTACATATAGTCACTACAAATATAATCCTGCACATAACCACAAGATGTCATTGGTCAATCGGATGCCGAAAGTCAAACTGAAGTGCGAGCGAAACGTTCATCATCATAATGGTTGGAAGATTCCCTACACCTGTGTTCAAGCACTACTGGCCATATGCCACTGGAGGTAAGTACTACGCGTAATAGACCCAATCGAACGACCTACAACATGAGTTGGCAACATTACAATTTGATCCGATATTAGCACATTGAAAAATTGTTCAACGAAATCTAAGAATTCTTTTTTGTGGTTCGCCTGAATATTCCAGGGGCTAATTTATCCCATAGAATTGAACTGAAGAATTTTCAGTATCATTGATCCCAGAAAAACCATTTTAAAAATTTGTCGATTTTTGTCAAACTTGGTCAACTCCGTTCTGGTTTTGTGTAAGAGTTTTGTATACTAACTACAGCTGGTATCACCTACTATTTAATCTACAAGGCCAGTATTGCCTCCATGAACTCTGACGAGTTTATTAACGACCCAAGACACCCTAGATTTGCTAAGGGTGGAAAATTCATCGACTTAGAGGCTAGAGATTAGGTTAGTGAAATAGACAACTGCCGATAGGAACATGTAGAAAGGTAAAAAAAAAGTATTAAATTGCCTCAGTAGACGAGACGAAACAATAGAGAGGGGATGTAGGGGATCAGCCGTAGCGAAATCATGCTTAGGCACATGTAGACGAGTTGGCAGGAACAACTAGTGCACTTACTTTTCCGAACAAAGGAAAAATTGCTATCAACTAGCCACATCAAATATGCCAAAAAGAAAAAAGATTTTTCCTTATTTCAAGTTAAAACACTAACCCGGGTTAATTAATTAGAAAGGCGGGCCATGATCCAAAGGGGGTTATGTGGAGATTTAGGAGAACCACCTGCAAGTAAAAAGCCGCTTGCCTATTGTCGAGCCTGCAGGATGCTTATCACTCGGCCTATTGACTCAATTGGGTGAAAATTTCAGGGCTCTGGCAATCATATATTACCGGGGGTTGCAGACGCCAGACTCGTTTAAAATTAAGCCACCACCTTACACGTCGCTACTCTATAAAACCAGCTGGTTGATATTTTGGTGAAAAATTATTTCATCAACCTTTATAACAACACAGCCGCACCCCACACTCCACCAGATTTAATTTTAAAACAAATCATCCGTTAAAAATTTAGCTGGTGATTTTCCTTGGCACACTTTGCAATATTGGTTGCCAAGCTTGGGGCTAAATCCACTACAAGCATCTTGTCTAGTGTGATCCCAAAAGAACATTATTCAGTATCATTCATTATTATTACTGCCTAAGGATCCAAATTTAGAATCGACTTAATCATGTCAGAAAAAATGACTCCTCTGATTCAGGTGTCGCCGAGACAATCCACATCCAGTATAGACCCGGAGCTTTCGCAATATGATTCTTATGAATCACAAGAGCTGCGTCTACCATTTCACAAACGACTTATCGATTCGTTCAAGCCCTATGACTATTCCCAGCTTCCAGTGCAATACTTCACCGCCGAACCCAATGTCAACTACATCAACTCCAACCCTCTGGAATTCCAGCCTGAGATGCACCCAAGTCATCCTCATTTTGACTATAGTAAGTTAACTGATCTTGAACGTAATGCGATTGTTACGTCGGCATCTCCTCTTTCTAAAGAACTCAAAGCCAGACATTTGCAAATGATTGCTTTGGGAGGCTCTATTGGAACCGGTTTATTTGTAGGTTCTGGAGCTTCTTTGGCATCAGCAGGACCATTCGGTTTGTTAATTATTTGGCTCTTCATTTCTCTGGTTATCTTTGTGACAATGTCCTCGTTGGCAGAGTTGGCGGTAGCCTTTCCTATTTCTGGGGCGTTTGTAACTTTTAATTCTCTTTTTATCGATTCACTGTGGGGATTCGCCATGGCATGGAACTATGCATTGCAATGGTTGGTGACTCTTCCCTTGGAATTGGTTGCAGCTTCTATCACCATTGATTATTGGAACACTTCAGTACTGCCGGCAGTATTTGTAGCTGTATTCTATGTGATTATCTGCTCCATTAACTTGTTTGGTGTGAAAGGTTATGGTGAAGCCGAATCAGTCTTCAGTTTGATCAAAATTGTAGCTGTAGTCGGCTTTATCATTTTGTCAATTATCATTGTCTCAGGAGGTGCTCCACCAAAACATGAATATATCGGTGGCCTGAATTGGCACACCCCTAAAGGTGGTATGTTTAATCCTGAAGAACCTTTTAAAAATATGTGTGCTACTATTTTCACTGCCGCTTTTTCATTTGCTGGAGTAGAGCTTTTCGGTTTAGCAGCTTGTGAAACTGCCAATCCGAAAGCTTCTATTCCTAAGGCTATGAAACAAGTGTTTTGGAGAGTCCTTATCTTCTACATTGCCAGCATCATTATGATTGGATTGTTGGTTCCATTCAAGTCTGACCAACTTCTTGGAAATGGCCTGAAAAGCCAATCTGTAGGAGTAGACATCAATGTTTCGCCATTTGTTATTGCTATTCAGGAGGCAAAGATTCCTGTACTTCCATCGATCATGAATGTGGTGATTATCATTACTGTGTTGTCAGTAGGAAACTCCAGTGTGTACGGGTCATCGCGTACTTTAGCGGCATTAGGCGCGTTGAAGCAAGGTCCTCAGTTTTTAAATTATATTGATCGCAGAGGAAGGCCACTTGTAGCTCTTTTTGTCCAATTTGCGATTGGATTACTTAGCTTTTTAGTTCTCTTACCGGGCAAAACGGCCACTGCCAATACGTTTAGCTGGATGCTTTCGTTGCTGGGTCTTTGCTCCATTTTCACATGGTGGTCGATTTGTCTTTGCCATATTCGTTTCAGAGCTGCCTTGAAGGCAAGGGCCAGAAGTGCCCATGATGAGCTTGTTTATACTGGCAACATTGCTGGATCTTACTATGGTCTCGTGTTGTTGGCGGTGATTCTTGGATTGCAATTCTGGGCTGCTTTGTATCCTCCTGGAAATGGAGGAAAAGCCGACCTTGTTAACTTCTTTCAGATTTATTTGGGTGGACCAGTCGTCTTTGTTTGCTATGTTGGACATAAGCTCTATTCATGGTTGTACAAGGGAATCCCATTAACTAAATTCTTTTATGATGCAAAAGAAATCGACGTTGATACCGGCAGAAGAGACATTGATCTCGAGATTGTCCGTCAAGAAGTTGCAGAAATGAGAGCTCACGCAAAGAGCCGTCCGTTTATATACAAACTCTATAATTTCTTTTGTTAATGGCCATTTAATGTATACCCTTTGTTTCTACTAATTGTAGCGATTTAAGAAATGACTATGAAACCTGGACTACCAATACGGTCCAATTCTACGTGAATTACTGTATATAAAATTTTTGCCAGAATGTTCATCAACGTCATTCAAAGCCGTAGTTCAGAGTCAAGAGTAAACTTTTCTCCACCTGCTGCTGCATCGAAGGCAGCTATTTGCCAGACTGTTGCCGTATTGGAAAGTCGGTGCACCGTGGTGCCGTGCACCCAGTTGCCTAATACCAGATCCGGCAATAACACATCTGTTGCACCCAGCTTGAGAGCTAAGTCGGTGTGCCGATGTGATATTTTCGGCCCGGACGAGACTACTAGTGATGAGGTGAAGAAAATGACAAATGTTTCTTCCTAATAGCTATGATGCTTAAGAATTTGGACAAACGTCCTGAAGTGTTTCGCTCAGGATTTCATGAGTTTGCTGTGGTGATGACCATTAGCATGGCACAATTCTTAACTCAAGGTGGAATCACGATGACTTTAAGTACGATGAATGTTATTTTGGATTCATTTGCCAACGAATCCACCAGTTTTGACAGATCTCAATCCGTGTGGTTCATGGGATCATTTGCATTGACAGTTGGCTCGTTCATTCTTGTTAGTGGAAGGATCGGAGACGTATTCGGGCTCAAGGTCGTCTTCCTCGGTGGATGGATGTGGGTCTGTCTCTTCTCTGTAATTGCTGGATTATCATATTATTCGAAGTCAGTGATCTTCTTCATTGTATGTCGGGCTCTTCAAGGTATCGGATTTGCTTTGCTTCTTCCATGTGCTATGGGAATTTTAGGAACTTTGTATCCTAATGGTGAAAGAAAGAATTTGGCATTTGGCTGCGTAGGCGCCCTGGCTCCTACCGGTGCATTCGTTGGAGCGTTTCTTTCTGGTGTTTTCGCCCAGTTATTATGGTGGCCTTGGGCATTCTGGGGATTGGGCATCACTGCTGCTATCGGCGGAATTGTGGCTTACTTTGTAATCCCAGACGGTATTAGCGGCCGTGAAGGTACTTTCCTGGAAAAAGTTAAAATGGTGGACATTTACGGTTCTCTTACAGGAGTGGCAGGACTCATCTTACTTAACTTTGTATGGACCCAAGGTCCTGTTGTCGGCTGGAACACTGCATACATTATCATTCTCTTGATAGTTTCCATCGCCCTTGTTGTTGCATTCTTCTACTTGGAGAGAAGAGTTATCACTGTGCCATTACTTCCAGACCGCGTATTTAACTACAAAATTGGTCTTTGCCTTTTATGTGTTGGATTAGGTTGGGGTTCCTTTGGTATCTGGCAATATTACTACTGGAGTATTCTCTTAGACCTTCGTCATTATACTCCCATTGAAGGCGGTTTGACTTACGTCGTATTCTGTGTAATGGGAATAACTGCAGGATTATCTTGTGGCTTTATCATCTCTAAGGTCAGACCTTCATACATTATTTCCTTTGCCCTGATTGCCTTCATGTGTGGTTGCATTATGCTTTCAATTACCCCAGCTCATGAGCACTTCTTCCAAATTGCATTCGGCCAACTCTTCATTCTTGTATGGGGTATGGACCTTAGTTTCCCTGCGGCCGCACTCATTTTGTCTGATTACTTGCCTGCGGAACAGCAAGGTATGGCTGGATCACTTGTCACGACTGTAACAAACTTTCTGGTTTCTTTGGTATTGGGAATCAGTAGCACTGCAGAAATAGAGGTGATGAAAAAATACGGTGACGTTCTTTTGAGTTACCGCGCCGCTATCTACTTGGGCATCGGTGTTGCAGCCGTTGGAGTGTTATTCTCCTTTGTATTCATTTATGTTCAACATAAGGAACAACCACAAGAAGATTCCTCGGATGCTCTGTCAACTCACAAGGAAGAAGGGCGTCTCGAGGAGCTGAAGGAGACAAAACTCGAAGAAGAAATGGCATGAATAAAACACCATTGGGGATATATTTCCCTATAGAATTGCATTAGAAACGTTAATTTAATAGTTACGATATAGAAACGCAGCATAGAAATGAAAATATGAACAAGTAAAGGAGATCCACTATTGTCAACTAAATTGAAATGTGTTTGCAACCGCTCAACCTGCGTATTCGTCTTACTCCAGACTATCAACAAAGTCGTGCGACGGTTGAAAATTGATAATTCTTCCCGACTAAAGGTAGTAATCACCTTCCATCCACCCACCAGGCGACACTGAATCATGTCCAAGCCATTCCCGAAGCGCCTGGAGCTTCAGGACCTCGTGAAAGAGTTCCAAAGCAAACTTGGAGCTGACTGGGATAAGTATCATGAAGCACTCAGTCTCTTTCTTGTTGGTAAGCTTTCGCGGGCCGAGCTTGTAGGTCGAATTACCCCCATATTAAAAGGAGGACTTGTGAAATATCACAACAAACTCCTATTGCTCAATTTTGTGAGTCTGCATCGTAACGGGCCTCTAGATTATCAAAATGAATTGGCTCTCTTCTGGAACAAAAAGCATAACAAAGGTAAGACTGTGCGGTCTAGTCAGTATGAAAAGTTCAAACAGAATATTATGGGCTTGCCCATACGTGAACGAAGACGTATAAAAAATATTAGCCGTGATAGTGGTAAGCGTGGAAAGTTGAACGCCTCAATTACCCTAACCAGACACCATTTACTTCCTAAGATACCCATGATTCAAGATAAAGAGCAGCAAAAGCTTCAAGTAAACAACTTAGTTCAATGGCAGCAAGATGTGGTCAATGGTATCAATACCCCTCTATCCACTCAAGACTTTGAGATACCCGACTATGAGGATTTGCTGCGCAGAGTTCTCATGACAATGCGTGAGTATGGTTTAACTGGAGGTCTCAGTATGCCTACCCTAGAGATGATATTATTAGGGTTAGAGGCCCACTTACGAAGCATTGTAGAAAATGCTATAGATTTGGTAAAGTACCGAAAACACAAATATTCAACTAATGATATCGTCCTGGCGATAGGAGCTGAACAAGCAGCTAAAGATGGAGTAGTTGACGACACGGGGAAGCGTCAAAACACTACTCTTAATATCACGGACATGTATTCTACTCTCGAAATGTATCCACATTTGATAGAACCCTGTGGCCCTAAACTTAGGTTGTCGGATGTGATGCTCGAAAATGACGACGTCGTTAATCAGCCTTACGCGTTACCACCTAAGCCCGAAGAAGAGGTCAAGAAGGAAGAACCTTCAGCTACAGATAAAGCCAAACAATCAACCGCCCATTTAGGTACTACCGACGAGCTTAAATGGGTTCTCCACGATCTTATCTCTACCATGTAATTGACGAATGTACGCTATTATATTAATTGATTATTTATATATCTTTCAGGCAACTAGCAAAGACCAGCAATGACGAGTTACTCTTGTAATATGTTTATCATGACCGCAATCTATTCAATGTTGGCATTAGCTGAGGCTGTGCTGCAGAAATATGAAGGCAGCGAGAGTCATTGACGACGGCCATTAAGCTTCTTGAATCATTGCTGCTTTCCAATGCATTAATCTGGAATTGGAGTTCCAACTTGCTGAGATCCCACACAACAAAATTAAATGTACGTATTGCCGCCTGACGCTTTGCACTAATTGTCAAGACGGAAAACGGACATAAACATTCGTCTACCAAAACGCCCAGAATGTCCCGGGCAGTTTCAATTACCATTTGTTGTGATTTTAAGTCATTAATGTGCGACTTTAACGAAAACTTGACCTCTCTTCGAGCATCTAACATGTCTAAAGATCGGCTAGTCCCAATATCCACGCATCTCAAAGAGTATGCAAATTCGCACCCTTTTGTTTCGAAAGACAATGATTTTCCTTTCATATTATTGTAGGACGATACTAATACCTCACTAGCAAAGTCGGGCTGTTGCATTCCGGAAACAACTATAAAACAATTTTCCATCTTCCTAAATGAGGTGGATACGAGATATTGCAATTCATCAATAATGTCAAGGTCAGTTGTGTCAGATGTAAATACTTTACTGAAGTTGGAGGTATCATCTAGAAGATTGTCCGTCTTAATGTAGACTCGTGGACCCTTCTCGTATTCCATAATTGAGTTCTCAAGCATAAGCCGATGAGTTTGATGCTTTTTCAATTCCTTATAAGCGTCCGCATATTGATTACGACCTAATTCGAGCTTTTCCAACCATGCCGTATTTTCTGCTTTCGCAGCAGCTAATCTGGACTCGGTATCGCTTTGTTGTTGAAGCAACTCTGTTTTCGTTCCACTAAAGTTTTCCATATGTTTTGTTTGCTCTTCTATTTGTGCCCTCAAGTCAATATTCTCTTCGTTTACCCGAGTTATTGATGCTTCAAGTACTGAAACTTGATCGTCTAAACCAGAAAGATCTTTCAGAATGCCTTCAAATTCTTGTTCTAGCTCATCTGCTTGCTTTGTCTTCGCTTCAAGTACGGTTTGAAGTTCCCTCTCAAGAATCGCTGCTTCTCCTTTAAATGTCTGTGTTTTGCGCGTTTTGGTTTGTTCAAGCTGATCCATAAGACTCAGCGATTGTTGCCTTAATTTCTCAAGATCTTCCATAAGAGAAATATCTTGAAATGATTTGGCACTAGTAAGTTCATTCTGAAGCAGGAACTTTACTTCATTGAACTCTGATTTTAAATGGTTGGCAACATCTTCAATTTGTAGATTCATCATTTGCTCACGATGAAGCACATTTTTAACGATTTTGTCTTCTGTGAATTCAAACTTGCCTTTCTCGGAAGATATTTGCACTTCTATGTCAGAAACCTTGTGAAGACATTTCTTATACTTCCTTCTTATTTCTGCTACGTCCTCTTGAAGAGACAGAAGCTTTTCAGATAGATCTTTATGTTGTGTTTGAAGTTCTTCTTCTAGGGCTAGTTGTCTCTCCAAATTTCTGGAGAAAATTTCATTCGTATCTTTAGCCCGAGAACGAGATGGAGGAATTGAGCTGCTTTGTTTGGTTCTATTCATTAGTTGTTGATTCATGCTAAGTAATTTGTTTATGTGGGCAAGGTTTATATGAGGTGATTGCTGAGATGGGACATGAGTTGATGGAACTGGAATACGAGAAGACGACAGAATTCGAGCGAGATCGAATGTTAAGGACTTTCTTGGTCTGGGTGAGGTATTGCGCTCCTGGAGCACTCGTTTAGTGGGTTTTGACGGTGACATTGTGGGGAAAGATATGTGAAGGTTAGATGTAGGTTTCAGATTTGGATGTGATTTGTTTGAGTAAGGAAATGCAGGATTTGTCTTTTTTCTTTTTTGCCCAAATGCGGATTTAAGATTCAATGGAGAAAACAGGGCAGTAAACTACCTTACAATACACAATTAATATGGTAAAGTTTTACCTCTGGCACCCTCCACAACTCGCTTCGATGCAATCTAATGTAAATATAAACAGTGCGAGATCAACCACGTAATATCTTACATAACAGGAGATGATGGCGGCTTACTGTGAAGAAGATGATTGGTGAATATATTTACAAAAGGTCTATTTATTTGAAGTCACGGGCTTGTAAGTTGCGGGTCATGGCTGGCAACGCTACGCGAATACCGTCGAGTTCTTTTGTCATCTTAATTTGACATCCTAAACGAGAAGTTTCAGTGAGTCCGAAGGCCAAGTCAAGCATATCGTTTTCGTCATCGTCTGGTTCGGGAATTTCGTCATAGAATTCTGGATCGACAATGACATGGCAGGTGGAGCAGGCACAAGATCCTCCGCAGGCACCTTCCATGTCTAAATTATGTGCCTGGGCAATGTCTAAGAGATTGTCGCCTTCGGCCACTTCGAAGGTATGCTGCAGTCCATCCTTAGTAATAAACGTTACATGTAATTCTTCGCCTGGGTTAGGCTTGTGGAGATGGCCATGGAGTCTGGCTGCGGAAGAATGGAAGTTGCGCTTTAATGCTGCCAGAGAATAAACGTCTTTATGCATAGAAGCCTGGTATTGGCGGCCCACTTGGCGGCTCCAAAAAGTGGAGATAGTTCGCCGCCCGCCCATACGGCCTACTGTGGGCACCATAGCGCTGAATATAGGCCGCTGTGCTGCTGCTGTTATGTTCTTCCACATATGACTAAATTTAGTGTGTGCGAGCGGATTTTTCACTTGTCATCGCGAGGGTAGTGTGGGGGAAAGTCGTCCCTGAAACATCGAGACGATAGGCACGATTAGATCAAGATATAGGTGAACAAGACTAGACACATTGATATACATTAATGAGATAAGCGTACAAAATAGAATTGGTTTAGACTGAAACATCTACAAACTCTTCTAATGAAATTGACCGGTAAGGCAGTTACCAAAACTTACTAGCCAATACCAAGAAGATAAGCAAGATGAGTACAGCGATAATGGCGTAGCTAATAAACTTGTTGGCGGTAATTCGACGAGACATGGATTTCAATGTCTTGACGGACTTATCTACATAGCCATCTGCTACCATAAGCGTATCACGAGCACCCATAAGTTGGTCTCGTTGCCCTCGCAAGTCGTTCAAGATATTACCTCCAATTGACTCAGTTTCAAGTGCTACCCTTTGCAGATCCTGTAATCGTTGCAGTGATCTATCCAATATCGATTGATTATTAAGAAGTTGTTTACGTTGAGAGTCATGGGCGCTGTCATCGTCGTCATCCCGATACCGGCTCCCCATTAGGTCAGATTTATCCTGTTCATCTAAAAGCTGACTCAAATGTTGCTTACATTCGTCTACCTGGCTACGGTACAGACGGATTTTAGTGTTGTATGTGGATCTTTGACTTGCCGGCAAGTTCTGAACTTCAAGACTCATCTGGTCAATTTCTTCGAGACATTCATCGGTGGCTGATTCGATCGCTCGCAATGTAACTCGGCGCTGTTCACCTGTAAGACCAGGAATCTCACTAAGCTTTGCCTTGGCTTCCTGGAGCGCAAGTTGGAAGTCTGATTCGTATGTAGAAAAGAGCTCTGACATAATGCTGGTTGGCACTTACGGAAATCATTTAATCCCCTCCGCACTGGTGTAGGAGGTAGTGCAGATAAGGAGCCACTATTTTTGCAGCCTCTACACGAGTAATGGAAAAAGAGAATTAAATCTATATATGAATGTCTATCTAATGGCGAGTTTCAAACTCTTCACCTGAAAACTCATTTGGATCGTCTTCATCTCTCAGCTTGTAACGCTTGAACGCAGCTCTGATCTGGCCAAGAAGGTTGTCGTCAACTGCAGCATTGCCGTCGGTCATCGAACTCTTAGACTTGGCTGGACTAAGAGTATCCATGTAGTCCATCGATTGCATGTCTCCCACAATGCCCTTTGAGTCAATGCTGGCTTGGTCAGCATCGTCCAAATCGAGCGCATTGATGGTCAAGTTCAAAAGTGACTTACCACTTCTTCTTCTCATGAGACGTCCAGGGAATGGACCCGACTTGGGGAGATACAGAGCAACATCGTCATCGAGCTCCTTATTAACATCACTGTTGTGCAAAATAACAGAAGAACGTCTACGTGGAGTACGAGGAGTCTTAGGGGCACGACAAGTGACACCATTGTCATGAATCCATTTCGCAACCAAAGCGGTCCAACCACATTGGTGAGAAGCACCCAACCCTCTTCCAGTATCACCATCAAAGTATTCAAAGAATGGCACATAATCTCTGAAAAGAGGATCTGTCGCAAGTTTATCATCACCGTTGCAGGCACGCTTTCCTTCTTCATCGGGAAGGAAAAGATGGATGAGACGATGCTGAATTTCTTGAGCACATTGCGCAAGGTTCAAGTAATCACCAGAGCCTTTAGGGCATTCAACCTTAAGCTCTGGTCCGTAGTACAAGTAGAATCGTTGTAACGCCTCTACTAATAAGAAGTTGGTTGGGAACCAAATTGGACCTCTCCAGTTGGAGTTACCTCCAAACATACCGGAGTCTGATTCTCCAGGAAGATACTTCACTTCATAGCGTTGACCGTTCACGTCCATCTCGAAAGGATGCTTCTCGTGGTATTTAGAAAGAGACCGAATACCATGAGGAGACAAGAACTCGTCCTCGTCCAACATCTTTTCTAAGATGGCAACTAACCTGTCTTTGTTAACCAATGCAAGAAGAAGACGTTCACCAACACCTCTAGTCTCCATGGAAGCAATATTACGCTCCGCAACCGTCCGTCTATGCTGAATGAACCAATCTAACCGCTTCTTGAATGAAGGAAATTTATCGACTAATTCTGGTTCAAGAGTCAACGATGCATACAAGGGAATAAGTCCAACCAACGATCTCACAGGAAGAGTTTGGGTATGATTACCATAACTAATAGCATCGTAGTAGAATTGATCATTTTCATCCCACAACGACTTCTCGTTCTCATCAGGTCCGCCGGCAACTGCACCTCCTCTGAAAGTCATAGCATCTGCAATCAAGATAAAGTGTTCGAAGAATTTGGATGCAATGTTTTCGTAAACTGGACGAGTCTTCGCTAATTCAAGAGCAATGTTCAACATTTGTAAACAGAAAAATGCCATCCAACCGGTAGAATCAGCTTGTTCCAAAGTACCACCAGTTGGAAGTGGCTCAGATCTGTTGAATACACCAATGTTATCCAAACCTAAGAAACCACCAGCGAAAACATTATTGCCATCAGCATCCTTACGGTTAACCCACCAAGTGAAGTTAAGAAGCAATTTCTGGAAAAGTGATTCCAAGAAGTCAAGATCTTCGCGACCATACATTTTACGTTCAATCTTGAAAATACGGTAAGCGGACCATGCATGGACAGGAGGGTTAACGTCACTGAAATTCCATTCGTAGGCTGGAATCTGACCGTTTGGATGCATATACCATTCACGAGTAAGCAAGTCAAGTTGACGTTTCGCAAACTCTGGATCAATCATTGAGAGAGGAACACAATGGAAGGCAGTATCCCAAGCAGCAAAGAATGGGTACTCCCACTTATCAGGAAGAGAAAGTACGTCATCAATGTGTAAATGCTTCCAGTCTTGATTCCGGCCATTAGCTCGATTAGCTGGAGGTCGAGGCGTATTGGGATCTCCTCGAGACCAGTAACTATGCACAAAGTAATAAAATTGTTTCGTCCACAAGAGACCAGCGAACGCCTGTCTTTGGACTTGACGAAGCTCATCGCTCAAAGGAAGAGGAGTAATCTTCCAATAGAAAGCATCAGCCTCGTCTTGACGGCGGGAGAAGACTTGGTCGAGTTCCAATTCGTCAATCTCACCTCCGTGCTTAGAAAATTTATAACGCACTGTGACATAGTCGCCGGCAGGAACACTCTCGAAATTAAACCAGGCACATGCTTTTGTACCTGTAAGTTCAGGGTTAACCGCTTCTTTCTTACCATCAATAATAACGTCATGGAATGCATCCTTTACATACTTGGCCTTATTTGGCTGGTTGTAAAGACGTTGGGTATTTGTCTCGTTTTCAGTGTAAAGAAGTTGAGGGTCCACATCAGGAGCATTCTCGTCAAAGCCAGGAGCTGGAGCGAACACAAGGTAACGCTTACCAAATTTGGAGTGGTTAACCTCCACCGTGTACTCATCAATTCCATTTACGGAAGGCTTGTCTGGCAGCTCATCAGAACCCCAAGACCAAGTATTACGCAACACTACATGAGGCATGATATGCAATGGCGCAGCGTCAGGGCCTCTGTTATATGCGGTAATACGGAAAACAAGCTCATCGTCATCATCTTTGGCCATTTCAAAGACTACATCGAAGTACCGATTCTCGTCAAAGACATCGGTGTCGGTTATTTCGTATTCTTGTTCAAGTCTGGATCTAGCACCGTTTTTTTCCACAAGTTCTTTGTAGGGAAACTTCTTTTGAGGATACTTATAAAGGTACTTCATGTACGAATGGGAAGGGGTATTATCAAGATAGTAATAGAGTTCTTTCACATCTTCACCATGATTACCTTGAGAGTTGGTGACTCCAAATGCCTTTTCTTTCAAGATATCATCTTCACCATTCCACAAAGCCATCGACAAACACACCATTTGGTGGGTATCGGAAACACCTGCTAAACCGTCTTCACCCCAACGATAAGCTCTTGACCGGGAATGGTCGAATGGAAAATCACTCCAGGCATCTCCATCATGGGAATAATCTTCTCTAACGGTTGCCCATTGTCTCTCACCAAGATAAGGACCCCAGCGCTTCCAATACTTCTTTCTCTCCTTGTCTTCTTGGAGTCTTTGCTCCTCGGCAGTTATGTTGTAATCAGCCATGGTTAATCACAGGGTGATTTACTAAAGCGGTGATTCACAAGGTTTGGTAGTAATGTCCAATGAAGTCCAGACACACCAAAATAGTATTGTTTACGAACACAGACGACTCAATGGAACAATTTCAATTAAGAAAGAGTCTGCGTCTGTCGCTAAATGTTCTGGAAGTCAACCCTTATTTTCACTCGCAGCAACTCCGCGAATAATCATCGCCGCTGTGCAGGAAGCGGGACCGGGCAATCCGGCTTTGTCTGTGTAGATGGGATGGAATCCGGGTTGAAGAACGTGGCTACGGTTGTATCTAGCGGTAATCTAAACATGCTTACTTTTTATCTCTTAAATATCTAATCATTCTCCTTTTTTCTACCTCGTTTCTATGTGAAAATAGGACTAGGCGGAATTTTTCACATCGAATTATTCGTGCATATTGCAATGGCCATGAGTTGTCATTTTGCCATAAATTTGCCAAAAATGTATGCCGACCCATATCTAGATTCAGATATCATGCTTCTATTTCTTTTTTCTTTGGTGAAAACTTTTCTTTCGCCCAACAATATAAACTTTTAACTTTTTTGCCGGCTGCACCTGACGGAACTATGCCCGCAGCGGACGGTGATTGCAATTAACCTTTACCATTAAAAACATAACTTTTATTTCGAGGAATTAAATAATAGACTCTACTATGTCACTAAAAATCAGCTCTATGCCTTCCATTTGTGACACTTTTTGGATGCAATTAAATATGTATGTATCGGAAGCTTCAAACACCAAATAACGAAGACAAGCCACTATGGACTTGAAATCACAGCAAAAATTCGAAAACTGATCCACAATAGTATTACGGTAATTAAGAGTCACCGAATTTGGATAGTCGAAGTACTCTTGATTAACGAGGGTATTATTATTAATTATAGGTGCCTTGAAGTCTTTTAGGTTCAAATGTAATAATTGTAAATCTGGTAACCGAGAAACGACTCCTAAAAGTTCTCCAATATCGAGTTGACTTATTGGAAGCTTTAAATATTTAAGATTCTTAAGTGCAGAAATGCCCTTGAGTTGCCTAGCACAACGAACCGTATGATTTTTCGAAGTTAGACTGTTGTCAAAATTGAAATCAAGGTACTTCAACGACGAGCTATGAACAGTTGCTGCCATGACAATTTGGTCAAGCGGTGGCTCAAGGAGATTCTGGTCCCACTTAACATCTATCTCTAATCTTTCCAACGAGCTTGGGATCTGCAGAATAAATCTGAGTACACTTTCGTCATGGCCAGTTTCGTTTCGGAGACCTAGACTTAGCTGCAAGAGCGATTTCATATGAGGACTCAAATTATCAAGGAAGTAATAATTAGAATCCATCTTTTCTGTACAGCCAACAATATTCAAACGAGTAAGTGAAGACACGTCAAGTGCTTCAACTATTAAATTTGCATCTTTAGCACTTAAGCATAAATCTTTTAAAGTCAAAGATTCCAAGGACAACTTAGCACCAGATGAAAAAAGGTTATCAATATAGTTTGGCTCGTCCATAAATGGGTCAGGAATCTCAATAAAGTTCGATATTGGAGATTGCAGCATGCGATTTTTCAAGCTGCCCATGTCCAAGTGATTTCTCGATACACATAAAGACTTGAGATTAGGGAACCGAGCAAGATCTAGCTTAGCCAAGTTGGAAGCCAACCCAAAACCTGAAAGTGTTAACTCTGAAAGATCGTAACAATATTTATGACCAGCGAATGATCCTACCGTATCAAAGTCTTTGAAGTTACCACATAACGTTGTCATAAAATCGAGATTGGGAAGCACGGAAACTAAGGAACATGAAAGGTATACCTCGATAGAATACCATTCTAGCTTCGTCAAATTAGTGAGATTGGGGAAAATTGTATGTAAAAAGTCAATTAGCTCAAGTTCGGGCATGTCAGGTAAACTTTGCAGGAATTGAAGATGACGAACAAAGCCACACAACTGGGGGCTCATACATAAATTTTTCATGAGTAACGTTAAAGAATATAGGGACTTGACTACCACAGCATTTTGCCGTTTCACGGTGGGCAGATCAACAGCAGAAAAGTGGTGTTTGGAGGAGTCTATTTGTACTGATTCATATACTCTTGGAAGTAAAAGTTCATAATTATAACGACAAGTATATGCCCAGTGTAGCACATCTTGAGGAGCTAGAAACTCAGCCACGCGATACAGCAACTCTATAGGTAGATCCATCACCAATTTGAAGGGTCTTTCCTGGAATCAACGAGTGAAAAATCGGCATCAAGCGACTATATAAACGCGCCGCACCTCATGCGCACCAAGACCGTTATCGGATTATCTGATCGGATCTATACTACCGTAGGAAACCCAAACACCATGGGCCCCTGCATCCCGCCAATGCACCATCTCGCTGATGGAATTCAAGGGTTACCCGGTAAGGTCGTGTGTGCCCTCGGCCCAAACTTATTAATCTGGACCGCCATCCTCTTCAACCATCGTACTGCCGTAGTTGCACGCACGTAGACTATAGAGTGTTGCAGAGCATCCGTCGAGTACACCCGGGCCACAGATACCTTTGCCACCCATTCCAGCCCACTTCGCACCAGTGTTTTTCGATTTTTCACCTCAGGAGACCGGAACACAAGGAGTGAAAAGTTCAAATTAAATCGATTGCAGCCACCCGAAACCTCCTCCAGCATCAAGATCAGTCACTGTAGAGTCCCAGGTTACTAAAAGATTCATTGTAGACATGTTTAATACGGAGATATTCAACAATAACAACTCCGGCGGTGGAGACGGCCACCTAAATATCCCCCAGCCGATTGATATTACTTACCAGCGACAACAGCTGATATTCAACAACTCCCGATTTCGAAGGGAGAGCATAGCACACTCCCAAGGTATGGGAGGAGTGCTGTGGGGATCCGTCACTATCGGACTGTGGCTTAAAGATGAAGTAATGATGTTAAATCAGAACCACAACAACCAGGCAGCACCCGGAGGCCAAGGCCAGTTTGGCGGCTTCCAGAACGGTAGCTCAAACCAAGCATCAACCCTAATCAACCCCCGAAGGGGCCTGTTTCGACACCCGAGCACCAGTCACATGATGGCATCACTGCCCCCTCTGCAAGCACTGTATCTCCCCCATTTAGAAGCTGATTATTGTAAGGATTATAGTTGTTGTGGTCAGCATCTCCCCACTTTGCACGATCTTTTACGACATTATGAGGAAGCTCACATTCTGCTGCTGCCTCCGGCCGATACCGGCGCTATGGCCGCTGCCGCTCGTAACCGGAACAACCATCATAACATCCATAATGTGATGGAGACAGTTAGCACCAATGACGTTTTCCTCAACACCCAGCAGCATGCCCCTGTACAGCCTACTATCAATGCCGCTCCTTTCCAATTCAATTTGCAACATCAAACCATCAACCAAAGCTTTGGGGTTCCCCCTCGCACCAATGGCAATACTCCTCAGCCGCAAGCAGCAAACCAATCTGCCGGAGTGCCTCCTGCAAGCCTTCATCAAATCCCCCAGCAGGTGCATCCTCAACAAGTCCATCATCAACTGCCCATGGGACAGATTTCTCGGCCGGATTCTGCAGCCGGGGAAGATGATGACAACAATTCCATGTATATTGATGATCCAGCCCGTCATTTGTACGTGATGGAAAATGCAGAATATAAACCATTCAAGTGCCCAGTGATTGGATGCGAAAAGACATACAAGAACCAGAATGGGCTCAAGTATCACCGTTTACACGGCCATCAAAATCAGACCTTGAAAGAAAACCCCGATGGAACAATCAGTATCATCGACCCCGAGTCCAATACTCCATACTTGGATGGTGCAGGTATGGAGAAGGACAAGCCGTATCGGTGTGAAGTGTGCGGCAAACGGTACAAGAACCTCAATGGACTTAAGTACCACCGCGGGCACACCACCCACTAGCATGATGATGTATGATTTATGGGGCGTAGTTAGTGCATAGACGATGTGTGTATTTAATGATCATGTACTATTGATATGAAATGCTTGGACCCTAAGTTTGAAGTATTTTTTCTAGTATCTCTTCTCTGAAAAATTCTTTTCTTAAACAGACGTCAAATGTTGCAGAAGAACAATTAGACTAATTCGGCTAATGTTACGAAAGTACATAAGAGAGGTTATTTGCATACAAAATTTAATCAAAATTTGACATTTTACATCTACATATTTGACAAGCACGGAGTTATTTTTACTTCATAACCATGCCACTTTCATATGACAAAAATACCGTCGTATTCCAGGACTTCCTGTATCGCTTAATCCGAAGTTCCTTACGTGATTCAATTCTAAAGATTATGTCATGTTGTCTAGCAGATCTCACAGCTGTATATCAACTAGCTAATTTGATTTAAGTTACAAAAGGCGCCATTGCTTTATTCGATTAATTTCATCTACAATTGTTATTTAATTCAAGACCATTCTCAGCCTCAAATTGCAATTGTCTGACTTAAAGTGTTAATTTAAATCGTTGTTAATTGATTTCCATTGGTTCATTTCATTAGCAAGAAGCTCGTTAATTCAATCCCCTGCCTGTAGATCAGGCACTTAATCTCCTTCTCCATTCATTAATCCGTTCAAAATATGGCGGTGATAGACCTTTCATTACCATTGGCCGTCACCAGGCAGTCAATGTATTATTCGACCGTGTTTATGTCACTTGTGGGTGTTTTGTTACCCATTTCACTTCTTGCCTACAATTATTTTTACAGCGTACTCATCCCTGTCCCAGTAGTACGTGTTCCAATTCATTTCCCTGATTCTGCGTTCAGTCTTCGGCGCTTTGATGATTCTCGGTGGGGATCTGTAGATATTCTGCCGCTTGAACGCACCTTCGAACACATGCCTCACCTCCGATACTTGTTGAGTTTAAAACTAGACGTGATCTGTAATCATTTTGACTCAGAAGTAGTCAAGCCCGTAGTAAACAACATCACAATTTCCTCGAAATCTAATGCGCCGTTAACGCCAACCTACTCCGTGCGCTCAACGTTTATTAGCAACTGTAAGGATGCCTATATCTTCCACTCTAATAATCCATGGGTGCCTTACAATCTCCGTTTCTGGGTACCGCCAATTGCAGTGGATATGCGTAATATCGTAACTATTAAGTCTCCATACTCAGTTCTCTCAGGCGCAGAACTTGCTTCCATGGCAAATTCCAACGTAACTATTGAAGTGCAAAATAAAGCATATATTGACGAAAACAAATCCTACTTGGAGTTTATTATTCAATGGGACGGTATCCGTTATTATATGGTAACTTATTCAAAAACGTCATTCTTCGTTGGAACAATGTTATTTTGGATCCCCAGTTCTTTTGTATGTATAGTTACCGCAATAATCACTTGGTCGAAATACAATGAAGAGCAAGAAGTGAAGAAGGAGCAAGTCAAACGTGAGCCAACATCTTCTAGAAGAGCTTAATTGAAAAATTATGTATTTATAGATGAGGCAAGTTTATGCCAAAACCTGCCTAATCATGCCAAATCCCTAACCAGTAATAAATATATTTGTAGTTTTATAATTTATGTTCACTAACCTCCATTCATCTTTAGCTCGTTGGCTTCTTCAACCAGCATGAATGGAACAATGCGACCGAAGTACTCCGCTTCAGAGAGATCATTTGTTTCCAACCCAGAACCTCCAAATGGGATCTTGATCTTAGCATTCAAATGATCGGTTTCGACTCGGTGTACCAAATACTTCTCGAATTCATCGACCACAGAATTCCATTCATTTAGGCGCTTTCCTAACTTCTCCCACCGAATAGTATCGCTAGCAGGAATCTTACCGTACACCTTAGTAGTGTGAATCGGAACATCAAAGTCGTTAGCAATCATCAATCCGCTTTCTTGACTAAGGAAGAACTTGTCATAAGGATCAGAACGAACGAATATAGAAATATTCGGCATCTCAGGAGGTGTAGGAACACATCTATCTATAACTTGAGTTTTAGGCACCGGCTGTTGCATCACTGAAAACTTTGAGTTGAGCAGCTCATGATCTATAATAAGCTCAAATTTAAGTAATGGTCTTACTACTTCAGGAATTACCGGGAAAAGCTCAGGTGGTTGTGTCATACTCTCTTCGGTTCCAAACATATCCGTCAGGACACTGGAAGCATCTGAGTCTGACTGCGTCGATGATTCAGTCAGTTGGTCAGTTATGGACGTCGGGGTCGACCGATATGACATTACCGAAGGACTCAGCAGCTGAGACATGGTAGAATATGCTGTCAGTAGGGACGTGAGTGATACAGAATGGCGGTTGTTCCCAAAATTCCTTGGTGGAGGTTTCTTTTCAATGTCATCGGTAGACAAGATACGCAATAACTTGCTTAGAGAACTTACCAACGACTTCGAGTGCTTCAGATCCATTCTTCTTCCTGAAGCAGGAGACTCGGCAGTCAGCGGAACTGGAAGAGACGAGCAAGAGTACACTGCTTCATCAAAAATTTCGAACGGATGTGTTTTACGAAGCTCACTTGGAGTGGAAATGACCGGAGGAGCAGTGTCACCTGCAAGGTTGAAATCATCCTTGGCGGCAACGGGTACAATACCCAACTTTCTGTTGCCTAAAGGACTATCAGGCTTATAGCTGAGAGATCTATTAACGTCATGTGCCATAAGGGTGTCATAAGCATATTGCAAACGAGCTTCAACCAATTTAGTTGTGTGAATTCCAACTGACAGCTCGTAATTGTTGATGCCAATCACTCTCCATACCATTAACCGAATATAGTACGAGCTCACAAGGGGGTTCCAATGAGTAAAGAAGCGTTCCCAGCATTTATCAGAGATAAGCCAATTAATGAAAGTCATTTTAAAACTCTCGGTTCTAGAGTCACTACACTTGAGCCAGCCAAGATGAACTGAGGACTCACCATCCAGCAGTGGAAGCGTTTCAGGAATATGAGCCCATACGTTAAATAAGAATGATAAACACTTGAGGATGGTTTGTATATGATCGGTATTCTCAAGCATCATGTAAACGCAACTCAACCAAAATTCCCAGTGAACAACGGGACCAACTTGATGGACCATTTCATGCATGACATTAAGAACCACACCATTTTTATGATATTCGTGAATACTGATCGATTTAGCGATCAGCTTTAAGATGTTGTCCACGCTCCCGATGATTTCAATTCTAAACTCAATGTCAGAATAGTTTATGTCCCGTAGGATCTTGAGAATCTTAGTAATTGGTGAAGTACCAGAAGAGCCGACAGATTCATTAGTTGGTGTTTGGTGTCCTGCAACATCCCTGGAAGGTCTTTGAGAGTACAGCGAGTGAGCAATGCGATTAATAGTGGTGTCAAAGATTTGGAAGATATGTGCCATAATAATATTAATTCCAGGCAACATTCCTAGGTTCTCGCTGTTACCTCCGAATTTTTGACAGATTGTGCAATAATGACGGAAGAAAGAGATAAATACATCGGAGTCGCTGCCACACCATCGTCTGACCCACATGCCGTTGGGATCTTTTATTCCCTCGACAGGATGTTGTGGAGGAGGAACAGCATTGATATACACTCGCTTCTTACGAGGTACAGATGAGATACCCACAAATCCCATCCATGGCTGCACAGCAACCGGAAATGAAGTAGACGAAGAAGAAGACGACGCATCACAGGCAATAACACCACAACGTTCGAGGACTGCCTGGCGAACATTAAGAAGAAATAAAAGAGCGTTGCTCACTTTAGGAATGTAGAAGAAACTGTAGGCAAAGATCTTGCCGACAAATGCGGATAATGCCACAGGCACAACCTTCATGGTTTGCAATTTGGACACACAGAATTCAAGTGTTAACACAAGATGCTGACGATATTGACGCAATGAATCTTTGTCGGCAGTAAGCCATTCCAATCTAGAAACTATTCTAGAAATGCCTTCGAGGTATGCGTTACGATCTGCGTGTGAAGCTGATGATACAGAAGTTAAAAGCGTAGACCACCAACGCAAAAGTATGGCGGTGAGTACGTTTGAGAGCGACCGTCTGACATTCACATCGGGCGTATCGTTGAACTCGAGTACATTACTGGCACGAAGAAAGGGTAAGAGTGATTTACGAAGTATATTGGTCTTGTTAACCGAAGTTTGTTTCGAAGTAAATTTTGATAATTCAACCTCAAGTCGCTTTATGCGCTTCAAAACGTGCTTAATATAACGAGGGTCTCGTGGAGGCAGACTAGACATTTCTTTCAAAGTTCCAGTTGGAACACGGCCATTGCGTGGCGACCCTGGCAGGGTCAAGGTGGAGCTGGAAATGCGAGGCACAGGTGATGCAGGAGATCTTACGTACATGGAAGGCTTTGGAGTAATTGGAGGTGTTGGAGGAGCCAGAGACGACTGGGACATCGACCTGGCAGACTTTTTTCTCTTAAGGGACGGAGACATGGTAGCGAATGGAAGGTATCAGGCTAAAATTCAGCGACGACGAACAGTTGGATGACGGAACAACCGGGCAAAGGAAGGGGTAAGTGGGGTCCTAGCCTTTGATGATAACCGACTGTTGTTATACAAATTTTATATTATGGTTCTACTAGACAGCAGAAGTGCCACAAAAAAAATTGTCGCCAACAACGAGTGGATTGAGATAACCGGGAATTAGCCGTGAAATATAAGAACTTAACGAGATTTTCTAGTAGCAACAAATAATCAATTTATCGAGGCTTGTCTACCTGAGATGGGATTGTGCCGGTGCAGGAACCTTCCAAAATTGGCGCAGATTATCTGCAGTATAGAATGTCTAAGTAAATCCGAAACAATAGGCTCCACATGAAGGGAGAATATACGATAATTAATTGTACGGAAGCAACCATATAATTTAGGATCTCGTAACTGCCTGTCAGGGGAGCAACGGGGGGCGACAGAACGATCGGCGCCAGCCCCAATCGATCGATGTTGTCCCCTACAGGGGCAGCGAATACGTCATTCAGTGCGGCGTCTATGCATGGTATTTACCCTCTCTTACACCGCATGCCATCGCCACGGAGACCCACACACCAGATCTTTTCTTTTTTGTTTCATTTCAATTATTTTTTTTTTCGGTGCCTCCCACGCTTTTTTCTTCTGATTATTACACCCAGACACCGTCGGACCCTCACAGTGTGATGCCAACGACATTCAAGCCTCATCAATTGATCACACGACTATATGAGTTATCCCCATTCCCGATCCCGATCTCGACTGAGACACTCGGCCGCTAGTCTGAGACTGGCTAGCGCATCCAGAAGACCGTCTACCACCCATCGTTCCTTATCAGCCTCCTCATTAACTAAGCTTTTGCTTTCATCAACAACAATCGACCATGAAAAATCGCGACATGTGCCAACTGTCCATGCCCTGATCGACAACTCGCTCCCTTTAGATTTCTTTAAGCAAGATCTTATCTCTTTGATCAAGACCCTCCGTATTAGTAAATGGCATAAGCGCCAACTCACCATCGATAACCTCTCAGTGCTGCGGATATCGGGTGCTCTCACCAATAGTATATATAAACTTGATTACAGCGATGAAGCCATGAACTTGAAGTTACCGGCTCTTCTCTTGCGTGTGTATGGTAAGAACGTAGACCTGATTATAGATCGTGATAATGAGTTGAACGTTCTAGTTAAGCTTGGCCAGAAAAATATTGGTCCCCGACTTCTCGGAATTTTCACCAACGGTCGATTCGAACAATTTTTGGATGGTTTCATTACCCTTAATCGCTACCAGATCCGTGACCCAGTAATTTCGCAGATGATAGCCAGAAGAATGAAAGATCTTCACTACAAGTTAGATTTGGATGGCCATGAAAAGGAAGGTCTTCCTGCTACCTGGAGACTTATTGCTAAATGGATGGACTTATTCGAACGCACATTATTACCTTCTTTTGCTGACGCTGGGATCCCAGAAGCCGATGCATTCCTCACCTCTTTTCTCACCTTCAAGAAATGGGTCATAAAGTACCAACAATGGCTCTTTGGCCAATATGGTGGAGACCTTGGCCTGAGCTTCCGATTCTGCCATAATGATACCCAATATGGTAACCTTCTTTTGCACAAACTGTTTACTCCTGATGAAATCGTGGTCAACGATGAGTCTCAGCTCAAATCGACTTCCAACAAGAAAGATTCTAGCTTGGCTGTAATCGATTTCGAATACCTGGGACCAAATCTTCCTGCTTATGACCTAGTCAACCATTTTTCTGAATGGATGTCTGACTATCATGACGAAGCCCGTTCCTACTATATTCATGATGAGCGATACCCAACCCAACTTGAACAACTTAATCTCATTAAGGCTTACGTCGAGTACGACTTCCATTACCCATCAAGCTCCTACCATACAAACGATCAAGTTGACATTGCTACACTGACAGCATCTGATCTTGTTCAGCATGAAATTCGTAAACTTTATAATGAATGTGTCATATGGAGACCCACCGTACAGATCTTTTGGTGTTTGTGGGGTCTAATTCAAAATGGTCCTCTTGTCAACAAGGCTGAACCATTGGACTTAGGATCTAAACAGGAAGAGCAGGGTGTTGGAAGTACCTACAGTATTTCAACTGGTATCAATGCTCTTCTGATGGACGAGGATGTAGCGGTTGAAGATGCTATTGAATCAACCGATGACAATTTTGAGTACCTCAAGTACTCGCAGCAAAAGAGTGCTCTTGTGATTGGAGACCTTATCGGTTTAGGATTGGTTGATATTGAAGAGATTAGCGAAGAACATCGTGCTGCTATCAAGTATCTTGATTGTGGATTGTTCGACGTTTAGAGTGATATTTTTAATTCAAACTTATATAAGTTAAAATAGACAGGCATAGAGTGAGTCTGCAAGTAAAAATTAGTGATCTTCTTTTATATTTTTGTACGAATGAATAATTCAGTAGCTAAAGAACATCACAGTCTCTTTCATTATTACACTTCTTCTATTCCCCCTCTTATCAGGATATTTACAGCTCCAATCACCAACTTCTCTCAAGTGAAATTCAACATCCTCACACCCCACACTTTATAGACCAGATGCTTTCGTTCAGAACTGCTGGCCACAATGGGTATGGGATCCAGTACCTGCCTTTCTTTGACAATAAGCTTGCAGTTTCTACAGCAGCCAATTATGGACTTGTAGGAAACGGCCGACTTTACGTGCTTTCCATTGAGCCTTCGGGCAATATTATAAATCCTATCGCTTGGGACACTCAAGATGGCCTTTTCGATACTTGCTGGAGTGAACTTAATGAAAATCAAATAGTGGCAGCCAGTGGTGATGGGTCTATAAAACTCTTCGACACGACGGTTGCACAATTTCCAGTTATGAATTGGAAAGAGCACCAGCGAGAAGTGTTTTCCGTCAACTGGAACCAAGTGGACAAATCGTCCTTTGTATCTTCATCATGGGACGGGACTATAAAGGTATGGAACCCTCTGAGACCACAATCATTAATGACTTTGCAAATGCCTTCTGATTACAGTGGTTCAGCTGGGGTAGCCGGCGCTACAGCCGGAGCCGGCCCTACAGTTCCCGGCGCGCCTGGTGCACCAACTCCAGGAGGCAACCCGAGTGCTCCGGGGACATCTCATTGCGTATATAATGCTACATTCTCTCCACATTCACCATCAACAATCATTAGTTGTAATGGCACCTCTCATATCCAGATATGGGACATCCGAGCACCACGGCCTCTTCAGATCGACTATATAGGCCACGGAGGAATGGAGGCATTGAGTTGCGACTGGAACAAGTACAAGTCTACAGTGGTGGCTACGGCTGGTACCGACAAACTGGTACGTGTTTGGGATTTACGAATGATTACAAAAATAGACCAACCAAATCCTAGTATACCCATGCCTGCATATCATATCCGAGGTCCCACCCCACTTAATGAATTACTTGGACACGAATTTGCAGTCCGTAAAGTAGTGTGGTCTCCACATTCTGGTAACGAGTTAATGAGCGCTTCGTACGATATGACTTGCAGGATTTGGCAAGATATGTCTAACGAAAGAGCTAGGTTCCTTAACGCCAGTGGAGGAGGTGGGTGTAAGGGTGTGATGGGCAGACACCGAGAATTCGTTATAGGATGCGATTACAGCTTGTGGGGAGAACCGGGTTGGGCGGCATCTACTGGCTGGGATGAGATGGTGTATATTTGGGATTCTAAGCGATTATAATGGCTTTCCATTGATCCAGAAACTTGATGATCCGGACTTGCATGTAAGCCCTTGAGGCCTGTCTAAATTATTGTTATTACCTTGCCTAATCTGGATGTATGCAACCTAAAGCGGGAACCAAAACATTGATGATTAAACATTGATAAGATTCTTATATAGCTTTAGGTAGTAAATCCGTTTTTAAGACAATCTTCAATATGAACCATGTGGTACTCTCTTTAGAGTACTCATATTTGATCAATTTGATCAACAATCCTTACTACTCAACTGGATCGCTTTGGTGCAGATACCAGTCGAGTCTGGGCGTGATGCAAATTATTGATAATATCCAACAAATTAGACATGAAGCAGATATCATCAATTCCCAATACCAAGATGGTTCTATTGAGGTTATCGAAGGTCCAACTACTCTGGAATATTCATTATCATTTAGCGGTTCTATGCTGTTCATCAATTCTACGAGACCTCGGATTCTTCAAAAATACAATAGAGTGGGCTACAAACAAATCGAATTGGAACAAAATTCTCTCAATTCATTGGATGATGAGTTTTATCTGTCATTGACCGAGCTTTCTAAAAGATACAATGTTGATATCATCATTTCCTCTCAACTTACTGATTTCCACGCTAAAGTGAATTCATCCGATAAACCCTATATTTACATTCTTGGAGCTGAAGATAACATCACAGTAGCAGAATCTCAAGTCAGGATTTGTTTAGATACTATTGCTGATGACTATTATCTTGACTATGTTAGCATGGATCTTTCCTTAATTCCAATTATTGGTGGCGTTGATCTCTTTAATTTTAACCAAGTTGCTATGCAAACAAAAGCTAACATTTACATTTCAGACTTACTTCCAAACCTCTTTGGTTCCACCGTTCTCAACTCCAATACTAATCTTAAGATTTCAATTACTGCCAAACATGTTCATGAATTAGTTTGGACGAAACACATTCTTCAGTCTCTTATTGCTCAATCCACTGATCCTTCTACAAACAAGCCAAAGTTGTTTGTTAAACAGCTTAGACTCCCTAATGTTAAGCTTGATGCTTTGGTATTGAATAATCAATCTGATATCTTAAACATTATGTTTAAATTTGGTGTGTTCATTCAGATGCCTTCATTAGGAGAAGCTCTGAATCATACCATCTTTGTTCAAGGACAAACACCTGAGATAGTGTCTGATGCTATTCATGAGCTTACATTGTTGAGTTCTAGCTATTACAGTCTTACTTTGAGATCGTCGTCCATTAGCAATAACATCTTACCTCAACTCGTAGACTTGGCACAATCGAGACAATCATGTGTGATAACTTCTACTTCTGACTGTGTGGAGATAACTGGATTAGCTGAGGACGTTAAGGGTGCTCTTGCAACTTTCAGCGCTGATTATGTGTATTGGCATAGAGCCTTTAATGGTGATTTTGATACTAAACTTCGTCTTGAACTCAATAACAGTCAAAAAGACTTTGTAAGCGGTAAGAAGAATGGTAAAGTGATTAAAATTTTGAATCTGCTATACATGATACCCCAAATTCACTTTCAACCATTCAACGAGCACAATTTTTACATTGATATCGTGGTTTCTAATGGTAATCCTACAACACTTCCCCAAATGCTTAAGGCTGTTCATCTTGTTGAATGCGAACTTCCAGCCGAATTACAATTTAACATTCCTGAAGTATTCCACAAATCCATCATTGGAAATGGCGGTTCTATTATTCAATTGATTATGAAGAAGTATAATGTATTCATTAAGTTTTCTAGCAAGAATGCTAGTTCGTACCCTGCTGTTGCTTATACATTCCATCGTTACAACAATGTATTGATCAAATGCCCTCAGAAGAATGCTAGAAATATTGCCTTAGTGAAGTATGAAATTGACGATCTCGTTGACCAATGCATCAAAAACCAAGCTATGGTTCCAGGCCTCGCTCATTACGAAAGCACTGGATTCAAACTTCTTAAAGGACAGTATTTGCTGATGATCAATGGCAAAGACCGCAATTTGACTTTTGTGCATGAACTTGAAAGTGAGAACGGCGTCTACATTAACTTCCCCCGCTCCATCGAAGCATTCCAAAATACCAATGAAGTGACGGTGACTATCAGAGGATCCGACAACAAGTCACAAACTTGTGCCTTCAAGTTGAGGCTGGCCCTCCCTACTAGTCATGAGGTCAAAGTTACATTTTCACCTGGAAAGTTTGACCAGGAGGTTTCCGAAACCAATTCTTCTTTTTGTGAAAAGATTCTAGTTCCGTTTAAGCTTTTGCTAGGTGTTGAATTAACCATAAATGAAACTCCGATTGGATCAGCAGACACAAACTACCATCAAATTATCATGTCTTCATACCAACCAGAAAACATTGAAAAAGCAATTAAAGAACTTACTATGTACTTAAGAGAATGTGGGTTCATGATTTTCGACAAAAATCAATTCAACTTCAACCCAATAGTTGCGAGCACCAAGTCCGGTCAATTGCAACCACTTACGAACCGGAATAGAAAAACTACTAAAACCGGCAAACAACCTGTCAATTACAATTTCACCAACAATCAGCCACCTCTCCTCGGCTCTAGAAGTAGTTATGCCAATTTAGTGATACCATAGTATGATTTAAATTTACGAATCCATCTCTACCTCGTAGCTATGCATCCTTCGGAGTTAACTTCTTTTATCAGAAAACGTTTTCATGTTAGCGAGAGCAGTTTACTGATTATTTAGATATTGTTGGGAAACGAATTCCATTGAAGCAGTAAAGCCGGGATAGAAGCTATGCCGAGGAACTGTTATTTGGTGTATTCCAATGCAATCCCAATGACCCAATTCGCCGCACCCAACAAATATCGGAGCTGCTGCACAGTGTTAATCGGTTCCTTTGGCCCAAAATCTGGGAAAATAATGACCCAACTTTGGGGATGATGAGATCGGGCCAACGGTCACTGCTGAGCCCCTATAGCGTTTCAGAAAATATCATATAACCTATTTTTTATGATGTTCTAAATTTTAGACTTGTTGGGCTCGCCTCGGTAGTTTCCTGTTTTGGGACTTTTTTTTTTTTGCATTGACATCTCAATTCTACTGAATACTTTTCACCAACAGCAACGGCATTCATTGTCAATTCGGGTTCCTGTTATATGGACTAAAAGCATTCTGATCTGCTTAAGATTTTGGAAATTTGTGATTCCTTTTGCTAGATCCTGGTGTAGAATATTTTGAAAGGTTATTCGGCCGACTCAGGTTTTCACATAACTCCCCAGATTTGTTGCATTGAGATCATTGACTGCCGACCCTGGACTAATTATTATAATTAAATCGTCAAAATGTCGCTCGTGAAACTCGGTCTTCCCCATAGCGACTTCTGGAAGCTCCCTACTGGTTCTACTCCAGCTGCTCCGTCTCCTTTCGAGTCCCAATGGCTTACTCTGATCTACGATGTTTCCATGAAGTTTTCGACCCCTATCACCATTGCAGTTGTCTACTTTACCTCAGTCCACTACATGAACTCAGTGGTTCGACGGAGGCAACTTGCGCTTGCTGGTAAGAAGAAGGACACTGTTTCTCCTCGTGAACTCAAGCGTCTTCCAGCTGCTCCATATGCAATTGCTCGCCTGTCGTGGTTCAAATTCTTTGTGTTGCTCCACAACATCTTCTTGTGTGTCTACTCGGTGTGGACTTTCTTTGGAATGACGGCTACTATCGCTCATACGGTCGAGATCATCCTGGAAAACTCCACTTCGCTGAAGGCCATGGACAGTTTCTTCCAATCGATTTGCGACTTGCAACACGGTGTTTTCAGTTCAAAGCTTCCATTTAGAAACTTAGAAATCTTTGGCTACTGGTTCTACTTGTCTAAGTTCTACGAAGTTCTTGACACTGTAATCATTCTTCTCAAGGGTAGACCATCTCTGTTGCTTCAAAGTTACCACCATTCGGGTGCCATGATGTGTATGTGGGCCGGAATTAGATACCAAAGTCCTCCAATCTGGATCTTCGTTGTGTTTAATTCATTTATTCACTCACTCATGTATTTTTACTTCTCATTGAGTTGTCTTCGTATCAAAGTTCCCAACTTGTTCAAGAGATCGCTCACTACCTTGCAAATTATTCAATTCGTATTTGGTGGTTCTTTGGCTGTTGTGCATGCTTTTGTTTGGTACACTGACTTGACCAGTGGTGAACTCACCAATTGCATTGGTACCACTGATCAAGCCCTTCCATTATTTATTAATGTCGGTTACTTGACACCTCTTACTGCTTTATTTGCTGCGTTCTACATTGAAAGTTACGTCAGAAAGAAGTAATAGTTGAGTCTCACATGTGCTAGATCTTCTATCACTAATTATAAAAATGATGAGACATTCGTCATCAGCAATATCTTTTGAAGATTATGATTATATTTAGATGCTAAGTATTTTCAATTATATATATTTTCAGGGAAAAAAGCTCAAAATTTGTTGTCCATAGAAACTAATAAATTCTATAATTTTACGATAATTTGTATTTTCTATTTTTGCAACATGTCCAATCTAGACATTGTATCGTGATTTATACTGAACGCAAAGGGTCTGAAACAGTAAATGGCAAGAATAAAATTATCAAAGGAGTCACTTAGTTTTGTCTAGCACATGTTTTGATAGTAATAACGTATCAGATCGTTTATAGGAAAGTAATGGGTAAATATTTTCTGACAGACATAATAAGGGACGATGCGGCTGCTGCAGGTTGCAACAAGTACGACAGGACAAAAGCTTTTCACATAAAATCCTAAAAGGGGTCCCAGGACCATTCAGTAATATAAACTATATGAAATACACGTCATATTATCCAATCCAATGTATCACCTCCTTACCTTCACCATTGGCAGCCAGTATGTCGAATGTCTTCCGTTCTTAGTATTATGCACAACCAGATTCGCGCAATCGCGACTCAAAGTATCCCCCACCAGCAGGTTATATCGAGCAGCAATATTTCGGCATCTATATGTTGGCTTTAAAGCTGAGGAAGAGTAACACAGATACTAACAGTCTAGCCACATCGTTTCCATGAGTGGCTCCCCTGATCCTTTTGCCGATCCCATCGACGGCCTCGATTCCGATACCGAACTTTCCAAAACGTTGACGGGAAACCCCGACCCATTTGAGAATGGCACCGGCGATTTTAATAGCGATCCCTCCACCCGACTACTCCAGTCAGAGCCTAATGGGATTAAGACCCGTTCAGGAAGTTACCAACAACTGGGTATCACTCATTCTCGACCCATTTCCAACAAACACCTCCATCTAGCTACGGGAGACCCAGATAAGCCGTCACACGAGTATATCGAGAACAAGCACGAAGACGACGATTATTCAGGCAGTTCTGGTGATACTATAAGCTCCGGCGTCCATAGAACTAACGGTCGTTTACCAGCTGATTCAGACGAAGAATACGACTCTGACGACCCTGTCCGTCTTGCCAATCGTCTGTCGTTTGATGCTCATGAAGGGTTTCTTGATGATTACGGCAACCGGTATGACCATGTGGACTTTGATTCTAAGGGTTATACCAAGAAGCTAAAATTTAAAGGTAATCGTCTCGTCTACTTTACATCCGCTTTTGTTTCACTATTCGTATCACTTTTCGGTTACGAACAAGGTGTATGCTCGGGAATCTTGACATTTGTGACGTTCCAAAAGTACTTCAAGTCACCATCACTGGCCCAAATCGGATTTGTAATTGCCATTCTCGAAATTGGTGCTATGATATCTTCACTCCTTGTGGCTAAAGTGTCAGATATGCTTGGCCGCAAAAGAACCATTTTAATCGGAACTGTATTATTCATGATTGGTGGTTCACTTCAGTCATTTGCAACCAACCTCTTTGTATTCTCTGTTGGACGTGTACTCTCAGGTTTTGGTGTTGGTGTTCTACTGACCATTGTCCCATCGTACCAATGTGAAATCTCGCCGCTGGAAGAACGAGGCAAACTTGTATGTGGTGAATTCACCGGAAATATCACTGGCTATGCTCTCAGTGTTTGGGTAGATTATTTCTGCTACTTTATTCAAGATGTCGGCAATGCTAGGAAGGAACCTCATTCATTTGCAGCCAACTTGCTGTGGAGACTTCCACTCTTCATCCAAGTGGTAATAGCATTCGTTCTTTTCCTTGGTGGGTTCTTCATTGTGGAATCACCTCGTTGGCTTTTGGATGTAGATATGGACCAACAGGGATTCCATGTTCTCAGTCTTCTTTATGACAGTTCTCCAGACCGTGATAAGGCTCGCCACGAGTTCTTTATGATTAAGAATTCCATTTTACATGAGCGAGTGACAACACCAAAATACGAGCGTAGTTGGCGCCACATGCTTCGTCACTACAAAACCAGAGTACTTATTGCCTGTTCAGCTCTTGGATTTGCTCAATTGAACGGAATTAATATCATTTCTTACTATGCGCCCATGGTATTTGAGGAAGCTGGATTTAATGATTCTAAGGCACTTTTAATGACAGGGGTCAATGCCCTCATATATCTTGCGTCCACCATACCTCCTTGGTTCTTAGTAGACAGGTGGGGTAGGAAGCCTATCTTGATTAGTGGAGGTGTTTCCATGGCTACATGTCTTTTCCTCATTGCATTGTTTATGTACTTGGATCGCCTGTATACTCTGTCGCTTGTGGCACTTTTAGTCATCGTTTACAATGCTTCATTTGGCTATAGTTGGGGTCCCATTGGATTCCTTATTCCACCTGAGGTTATGCCCATGTCAGTTCGGTCTAAAGGTGTATCATTGTCTACAGCGACTAATTGGCTAGCGAATTATATCGTAGGACAACTCACACCCGTGTTGCAGGAACTGATAGGATGGGCCATGTACTTAATTCCTGCTAGTTTCTGTGTGATCTCGGCTGTAGTAGTCGTAATCTTTTATCCTGAAACCAAGGGAATAGAATTAGAAGATATTGACAAGTTATTTGCCGATTATTATGGGAAACTGGGACCCAAGATGAATGACTACGCTATGGTGAATGTTCAGGAAACGAATGACTTCGACGACATAGATGACATTGACGAGATGGACTACGAGAGAACAATGTTGTGATATATATGCGAGATGACGGGAACATTGAGCAGAGACAATTCTAAAAGTTAGAATAAGAATACCCACAGGTGAGATTATTTGCAGGGCAAAACGTAAAATCATCATCAACTAATAGCGTTACATAGATAACAATTTCTTTTTTCGTTTAAACACTTAGTAGTAAAGTAAGACATGGCCAAGTCAAAGGACGTGAAACTAATGAATTGTTTCAAAGTGCATATTTTTAGAAGTAATGTGCAGCTTTGTGCCATTGAAATGTTCGCTTACATACACTAGCATTTTCTATGAGCTTCTAACAATAACCTCACTACATTCTTGTTGCAACGGTCTGCCGTGCATCGTGCGGAACTGCCTATCTAGGCGCGAATTTGCGGACTTCCCGATGCTAACCGAAGTGAAGTGCCCTACGAAGATGACCCTGAATTATGACTAAAGCAAATATTTGCCAATTGACAACCGAAAAGTCGTAAACACTCTTGTTCTATAATGTTGTTCTTATCTACCATTCACCGAGACCCGCCTCTGATACACGGTATTGTTCGTTTGTCTAACCCACATTTCTATATAGCGCAAACTTACCTGCAGGTTTAGATGCAGCATAAACTTTAGCAGGGGCGCATCGGAATTTTTCAGCAGGCGCTGCCGCCGCTTAGTTAGTAATTCGGTTAGCCAGATAAGAAAACGAATCAAGAAAAACTTGGCACCATCTTAATTTACCAATTTAAACGTGGCTAAATCGGTTCGGAGTCGATTATAAATCACCGATATTTTTGCTGTCTTTTTGGCCGGTTGGTGACTGCAAAAAGAAAAAATACACAGGACCCCACAGCAGTGCCGTTTGTCTCCGCAATTTCGCACGCTAGAGATAAGAAACCCAAACAAAAAAGAATTTGCCGGAAACTTAGAGCAACCATTTCATGACCCGAAATTTGTTATAATCCTTCACTATTCAACGCGTTCTATCCATTAGTCTTGTTTATTGACTCCTATACTACCTTCTACCACCTCCCTTATCCACAGGGTCTTTAGTGCCGAATCGTTTTGACAATATGCACGCAAGCCCTATACCCATCCCAGACTTTCTACCGCCATCATCGGGGTCTCCCCCAAATCCCATCCCTATTAAACGGTCTATAAGCATCAGCAGCATCAAGAACAACCAGCGCCGAATATCTGATCCGTTATCGTCTGCTGAAATCAATAAGCACCCGTTGGTGCCATCGTTTGCCGGCATTAACCAATACTGTTCTTTCGATTGCACATCGTTTGAAGATCTGGATGCTCCTTCTGAAGAAGATGACGACGACGATGAGGGCGAAGATGACGATATATCCAGACTGTCAATGCTGTTAATTTCTTCTACAAGTAGTACCAGCTTCCATACCACCCCATCAACACCCTACTCATTCCTCGGCCGTAATGACTATAAGCCCAGTGCCCGGCGAGTATCGAATTCATCCATTATCACCTCCATGCCAGCTAAAAGTTTCTCGATCCCTCAAACTTCCCATACTATAGCTGTATCTACATTATCAATTCTGCCATCTTCGGAATCCATCACCACTTTAAAATTGGCGCTGCTGATACAACAAGCCACCCCACCACGCCAAAAATCACTTGTATCAAATCTTACCACCTCTTTACGATCCATTCATGATTCCGTTAAACGCCGGACCTCTGTACTCACCTCTGCACTCACTCTTTCTCCTCGTATGACTGATGATGTATTACCATCACCAATAGAAAAAGGCAAGCTACCAATGTTTGGGCAAGATGAAGAACTTACCACATTTAGCCGCCAACCAACATTGAGCGATTCTCATCAATCGCTTCCATTGCCGCAGTTTAAGAATAGAGATCAAAGAGTCAATTCTGACTTTCTCAGACTCTATTCTTTTGACTATAATGCCCGGGCAAACCAGTTACTTCCAAATACTCATACTCCCGAAGAGCTTCAAGATATCATAACTTCAAAACCGGGGGCAGCGGCGTTTCACCTTCATCATAATTTCCATAAAGTGCTGACTCTTTCCAAAGATAAGCTCTGGAAAAGTGTTATTCTTGAACCCCGGAACGATGGATGTCCAGGAACAAATGTCGACAGTTCGGCTTATATTTATACTGGTAATAGTCTGCCTTTGAAACTGCAGTCTTTAGTGAGACTTCAAGGCACACATCAACCATGGAATGTAAACGGCCATCGCTGCTATAAACCGGCTGGAGTTTTGCATTCAGTTAGAGGCCGTGAAAATGGCCAAGCTCCCAGTAGTGGGATAACAAGAGCTCAATATACGGCAAGGGGGTGGAGCAACCCCCGGTGGGTTAGTACCCTGAGCAATGAGCACGATTTATAGATTATACATTTTAAGTGTGTACAACGAATATGACGAGCAATTTTATGACTGTTTTTTAGGATTTATAAGGACTTTAGCAGTGATTTCAGGGTAAAGAGTGAATGTGAACCAAAAAGAACAGTTTGCTGAGACGGAGTCGACTTTTCATGTGAACGAATAAGCCATCATAGGAACCTTAAATTTGCAACTGTGGAGTAGTCCTGCAGGAAAACGGGACCTCTTTTAATCTGTACCTGGCAATGCTATTATATAGTATAGAAGTAAACTTAAAGGAAAAATTACTATAAACAATTCAACTAAGAGGATTAAGCGCAATAGAGAACTCTTCTTGCTGAATACTAACACAAATTTGTATATTTGACTAATCTAATAAAAGTATGGTGATACAGCAAAACGCAGTCACATTCACGTGATTAATCATTTACATGCAGGGATTCTCAATTTTTCACTTACAGAAAAATTCCATCAGTTCCTCACTCACATCACAATGGCTCCTAAAGGAAAGAAGGTCGCTGCTGCCCCATTAGCTTCGAAGACCAGCAAGTCTGCTAGCTCCAAGAACCCTTTGATTGAGGCTACCCCCAAGAACTTCGGTCTTGGTCAGTCCGTTCAACCAAAGAGAAACGTTTCCAGATTCGTCAAATGGCCTGAGTACGTTAGATTGCAAAGACAAAAGAAGATCCTTTCTTTGAGATTGAAGGTTCCTCCTGCTCTTGCCCAGTTCCAAAACACCTTGGACAAGAACACCGCTGCCCAAGCTTTCAAGTTGTTCAACAAGTACAGACCTGAGACCACCGCTGAGAAGAAGGAGAGATTGACCAAGGAGGCTGCTGCCGTCGCTGAGGGTAAGTCTGCTAAGGACGCTTCTCCTAAGCCCGTTGTTGTCAAGTACGGTTTGAACCACGTTGTCTCTTTGATTGAGAACAAGAAGGCTAAGTTGGTTTTGATCGCCAACGATGTCGACCCAATCGAGTTGGTTGTTTTCCTCCCAGCTTTGTGCAGAAAGATGGGTGTTCCATACGCTGTTGTAAAGGGTAAGGCCAGATTGGGAACTTTGGTTCACAAGAAGACCGCCACCGTCGCCGCATTGACCGAGGTCACTTCTGCTGATGAGGCTGAGTTGGCCAAGTTGGTTTCCACCGTCAACGCTAACTTCATTGAGAAGTACGAGGACTCCAGAAGACACTGGGGTGGTGGTATCATGGGATCTAAGGCTAACGACAAGATCGCCAAGAAGGCCAAGACCATGGACGTCAAGCCAGCTTCCGCTTAAACTACATAGTAATCCATATTTACGTCACCTAATTTGTAGTATAATTTCGACACATTTGTTGCAACTTCTAAGTAGGCTAGAAAATGGCCCATTTACCGTTGAATCAGGTGCACCAAATCACGTGCTCGCCGGGTAATGCGCACCTTCAACCAATTGAAACTTTGACTTTTCTCACCAGTTGAAAAATCACTAGTGTATACATAAGACATCATGTCGTTCATCAAGGATTTGTTGGAGTATGCTATCCCCGTAGTGTACGCTGAGGAGGTAAGTTTGTGATCAATTCACTCTGAATGAGCCGAAAAAGCCATCAAAGAACACCCAACTAACGCAGCCGGAAGATGACGTTTCTGACAACCAAGAATCGCAAGATTCAACAGAAGAGACTCCAGATGAGGACGAATCGTCGGGAGACTCTGGGGACGCCGAGGAGTCTGAGTCTGGTGACGATGACGCCGAGGATGAAGACGAGGACGACGAAGATGACGATGATGAAGAAGACTTGGTCGATCCATTGGACACCATGAGAGAAGAGTGTGCCAATTCGAAGGAGTGCCATAAATATGTCCACCACTACCAAGAATGTATCGAGAGAGTGACCAAGGAGCAAGAAGAAGAGGACTACGAGCACAAGCATTACAAGGAGGACTGTGTTGAAGAGTACTTCCACTTGCAACACTGTATCAACGACTGTGTCGCTCCTAAGTTGTTCTACAAATTGAAGTGAGTAGGTCGCACCGCCGAAAATCATCGCCATTTTTTAATCACCACCCCCATCTCGTACGAGGCATTGGACGGCCCTGATCGTCCAACTTTTAACTAGTATCTAGAAAAATACATGTATACAGGAAGTTTACCTCCCTCGTTATAAGCCCACTCTGCTAGCTTAGTTTGCAGGTTAGTGGAAGCGCTCCCCCAACACGCACCCACACACCACTCTATCCTGCCATTTCCGACTGGTTCCCCCCCTCCTCTCCCTCCTCAATTAAGTTTGGTGTGATCGTTTTCTCGTTGTTGTTTTAATAAATACAATCATGTCAAAAATCGAGGACAGAATCTATATTGGAAATTTGGATTATCTCGCCACGGCCGGTGATTTGAGAAAGCATTTCGGTGATGATGTGACTCTGGTGGAGATTCCCACTAAGGTTCTCACCAGGAAAAACAAGCTGTATGAACGGCGTTTGGGTTTTGGGTTCGTACTGTTCACCAATGCTGAGGCGGCTCAACAGGCAGTGGAAAAGTTCAATGGCACCGAGTTTAAAGATCGGAAAATCACCGTGAGAATCGCAGAGCCTCCACGCAGTGAGGAAGAAAAGAAGGTGAAAATCGAACAATTCAAAGCCAAAATGGCCGAACGCAGAGCCAAAAAGGCCTCTCAGCAGGCTGAAGCCTCCCAGGCCCAAGCGACCTCCAATGGCGAAAAATCATCGGCTGAGCTCGAAAATTCGGCTTCTCGATCTGAACCCACCGTTACCACCGACGACTCCACAACTCCGACTGAAGGCACCCCAATGACCGATACGATCTTTATAAAGAGTTTAAGCTATACGGCTACGCTGAAGACCCTTCGGAAGTTGTTCGAAGAATATAAACCCAAATGGATCCATGTGCCACTTCGTAGGGTCAAGTTTACAGGCAGAACTCACAAATCGATGATTTTCAATAAGGGAATGGCATTTGTGAAGTTTGCTAACCACGATCTCCAACAGAAGGCGATCAAAGAATTCAATGGCCACGAAGTGAATGGTAGACCCATCCAAATCGAGGTTGCAATTGAAAAGAGAAAGAAACCTGAATCCTCGAAAAAGAATGGTGCTGCAACCAAATCTTCTGACGAGACCGATGCTGTCACTGACGAAATCGCCGAAAGCGACTCAAATGGTGTCGAAGAGCAGCCCGAGTCAGAGGAGAAACCAGAAAATGTATAGCTATAAAAATACACGAATAGAGTTAAGTTTTGTAAATTCGAATTCTTTTAGTAAGCTTCTAAGCATGGAAGCTTGTGGCTTGTACTGCATCGAATGTTTGACGTCCTCCCTGCATATAAAATATATGTCACCATGCAAAACCTTGTGTGAATCATCTCGATTTACTCCTTTCTATTCTCAGCGATGGAGTCTGGTATACAGGCACTCCTCGGACTCCGCCTCCATTGACTGATTCATTCAAACAATTCGATCTGCTACCGATCAAGCCGTGCGAAATAAGTGCCGTTCAAGTTACGGCACAGATTACATACAGTACGTACGGTTTCTCAGGGCCCTGAAGTTTAAATGCTAAACAGAAGCTGCACAGGATTGTGGCTTATTTTTTTCTCCCCGGATCTTGGATTGACTCAACCATAAGCTCCGTAGATGCGTCATAACTCTTCTCCACTTAACTCGTCAACGTAGAAGCTGCAATTGAGTGCCATTAACTCCTGCAGATAGATATATAGTGTGCTGAACAAGCACTTCTCGTCTATTATGTGAAGTGATTTTTCACTCTTTCTCCGCACCAAATTACTGACTCATAGTGAATTCGATTGTTGCTGCTTTACAATATGTTAAGCGTAATTTCTCTCCCCACTTCAGCGCCGTTATTTCCTTCTCTGTATAGGATGACTCTTATCGTCATTTTGAACCGATGCGGCTCACGATTCATATACTAATGCAGGAGCGCAGACGTTTTTTTTTAATACATTTTTTATAACTTTGTCGTAAGTTGGGCCTAATTTTGTTTCCATTAGCTTGTATCTATTGTACAAAGCTGATATAGATATATCCCGCTTGCCTGCTTAGTCTATCCTACGGCTTTTACGTCGTTATTGATTAATTTTTGTTTCTAGCCAACTTTTCACTGAATTTTTCATCCCCTTTTCTTTCGTTTCCCGCCATGCTGTGCCCTTTTTGGGTATATGATGATGTTACCGTATGCTTCCGCCATGATGTATTAGAGTTCTGGTACCCAGTAGTCATTGGTGGAGTATCAGCACTCATCCTTTCCACTAAAACCATTGGTTCATGGTCAAGAGCTCGTAAGCCAGCCATACAACTTGATGAAGATGAGGAGTCTAGACCCCTTCTAGCTACCTCAAACAGCTACGGAGCTACTGAAGCTCCTTCTGGAACTGACAATGTGTCCATTAAAGCAAGACACTTTGATCTCATGCGCCTTGACGATAACGACGCCGACGGCAACCCTATTGGACATTTTGAAACCGTTTACAAGAGCCCAATAGAGCGTTTGCGGGTCTGTCTTGAATTCGTTCTCGTCGCTCTTCAACTTGCATCTGCCATTGCCATTTTCTTTGTACCTAATCTTGGCAAGGAATGGAAATCCAATGATATCCCCATCGTTCGTGTAGTCTTTTGGCTGTACGCTTTCTTAATTATTGTTGTAAGAGCCATTAACATGAACAAAGTCAATGTTCGCTTGCCAAGTTTATGGCGTCATTCCACCGGTCTTTATTTACTCAGTTTTTTGCCTACCATAATTACCTTTAGATCGGCTCTCATTGGTCATGTCCGTTCCGAGGAGGCTAAATGGCTCTACATTGCCAACTTTACGATGTCTGCTGTTCTCGTATATCTTAATTTCACTGCTACCGTTGGTGACAAGCCAACTACCCTCTTCCATCCATCTTCTGGAGCTAAACCATCTCCTGAGAATGTGACTAGTTTGTTCAACTTTATCACTTTTTCATTCATCGACAAGATGATTTGGAGAGCTCATAAGACTTCTTTCAGTAAGGACGATATTTGGGCGTTGCGTGAAGATGATTATGCGCTTCCTGTTCTCAAATCATTTGAGTCAATGAATTCCAAATCTAGTTTCTCTTGGAGATTGTTTTGGCACTTCAAGGGCCTTTTCGCTATTCAAGGTTTCTTCGCAGTGGCCGAGTCATTCCTTATTTTTGGTCCATCTTTGTTGCTTAAGAAGATTCTTGAGTACGTTGAAGATCCTCTGGTTTTCCCTACTTCCGTAGCTTGGAGTTTAGTTTTACTCATGCCTTTGTGTAAGGTATTGGACTCATTCAGTTCTGGTATTTCATTGTTCTTGGGAAGAAGAGTGTGTGTCCGTATGAAGGCAATTATTATTGGTGAAGTTTATGCCAAGGCCTTGAGGAGGAGAATCACTGTTTCTGAGTCAAGCACCAAAAAGGACGAAGAATCCGACGCAACCAAGAAAGACGACGACAAAGAGGAGAAGGATGAAGAGAAGGATGGTAAGACTGCCGAACTTGGTGCCATTATTAACCTTATGGCTATTGACGCCTTTAAGGTATCCGAGATCTGTGGTTACCTTCATTTCTTCGTCAGTTCTATTTTAATGATCTTTATCTGTGTTGGTCTTTTGTACTCTTTGCTCGGATGGAGTGCATTAATTGGTTCATTGTCTATTGTCGCTTTACTTCCACTTAACTTCAAGATTGCTACTTACTTGGGAGAACTTCAAAAGCGTATGTTGGCAGTCACGGATAAGAGAATCCAGAAGATGAATGAGACTTTCCAAAGTATTCGTATTGTAAAGTTCTTTGCCTGGGAGAACAAGTTCTTCGACAGTATCATGAAGATTCGTAACGAGGAATTGCATCAATTGAAGAAGAGAAGTTTGGTGTGGGTAGCTGGATCCTTTGTTTGGTTTATTACTCCAACCTTGGTTACATTAGTTTCTTTCTACTTCTACACCATCGTAGAGGGTAACGTTTTGACTGCTCCTATTGCATTTACTGCCCTTTCTTTGTTCACTTTATTGCGTTCGCCATTAGATCAATTGTCCGATATGACCTCCTTCGTCATTCAATCTAAGGTCTCCCTTGACAGAGTCGACGAATTCTTGAATGAACAAGAGACAACCAAGTACGAACAGCTTAGTACTCCTTCCGCTCCTGGAGACCCAGTCGCCGGTTTTAAGGGAGCCACTTTCTCGTGGAACCCTTCTGCTGAGAACGATTTCAAGCTTCGTGATATTAATATTGAGTTTAAGGTTGGAAAATTGAATGTTATTATTGGTCCTACTGGTTCCGGTAAGACATCTCTTTTGTTGGCCCTTCTTGGTGAAATGCACCTTCTCGAAGGACAAGTTTTCTTGCCAGGATTGATTCCACGTCACGAGTTGCAAATTGACCCTGAGACTGGATTGACTGATTCTATTGCCTATTGTTCACAGTCTGCTTGGTTGTTGAATGACACTATCAGAAATAACATTACTTTTGCTGCTCCTTTCAATCAAGACAGATATGATGCAGTAATTGAGGCCTGTGGATTGAAGCGTGATCTTGAGATTCTTAGTGCCGGTGATAGCACTGAAATTGGTGAGAAGGGTATCACATTGTCAGGAGGTCAGAAGCAACGTGTCTCTTTGGCTCGTGCTTTGTACTCTAACTCAAAACATGTGTTATTGGATGATTGCTTGTCCGCCGTTGACTCCCACACTGCCTTATGGATTTACGAGAATTGCATTTCTGGTCCATTGATGAACAACAGAACTTGTATCTTGGTATCTCATAATGTCGCTTTGACTGTTCAGAATGCTGAATGGATTGTTGTTATGGATAACGGTCGTATCAAAACTCAAGGTGTGCCTCTGGAATTGTTAGATGGTGGCCACTTGGGTGAAGATGAATTGGTTAAGACTTCTATCATGAACTCTCGTAGTGGTTCTTCAACTGACTTAGTAAAGTTGAATGACAAGAATGAGGAAATGAAGGCCAAAGCCTCTGTTATTGAGGCCAAGCTTCAAGCTATCGCTGGTGAAGAGACCCAAGATGAAGTTATCAAGGCTGACGGTAAATTGGTTGAGGAAGAGGCTAAAGCCGAAGGTGTTGTTGAGTTCCAAGTTTACACTTGGTTTATGAGCACTTTAGGTGGATTCTTCACCTGGACCAAAATCTTGTCCATGTTTGTTGCATCTCAAGGTATTTACATCTTGCAATCTTGGTGGCTTAGAGCTTGGTCTTTGAATAGTGAAAACAGCGCTGAAGTTCCAAGTTTTGTGTCAAAGACTATTGGTGAACTTACTGGTGTAAGCCAAATGTCTCTTGTTCGTGGAACCAACGCCTTGTTCGTCAATGGTATTAGCAGCATGGGTTTGGACCCTCTGAACAACACCATTTACTACATTTCTATTTACGGTCTCATCGGTGTCTTGTACTCATTCACCGCCTGTCTCCGTGTTTTTGTCGTGTTCTTTGCTGGTATCGAAGCCTCAAACCGTATTTTCAAGCAAGTTTTGACCACTGTATTGTCTGCAAGATTGCGTTTCTTTGACAAGACTCCTATTGGACGTATTATGAATAGGTTCTCCAAGGATATCGAGTCTGTTGATCAAGAGCTTACTCCGTGTGCTGAAGGTGCTTTCATATGCGTGGTTTTGTGTGTTTCTGTCTTGGTTCTCATTTCCGTTATTACTCCTGGATTCTTAATTTTTGCTGTGCTCATTGCTGTTCTCTACTACACCGTGGGTTACTTCTACATCACTTTATCCAGAGAGTTGAAGCGTTTTGAGTCCATTACCAAATCTCCAATTCATCAACACTTCTCTGAGTCCTTGACTGGTGTGGCCACTATTAGAGCTTACGGTGCTGAAGCACGTTTCATGAAACAAAACTTGCAAGCTGTCGACAACAACAACAGACCATTCTTTTATTTGTGGGTCACTAATAGATGGCTCGCATTCCGTAACGATGTTGTTGGTTCTGCTGTTATGTTGATCTCTGGTTTCTTCGTCTTACTCTCCGTTGGCAAGATTGACGCTGGTTTGGCCGGTTTGTCGATGTCATATGCCATTAGTTTCTCTGAGAGCGCTTTGTGGATCGTGAGATTGTATGCCAATGTTGAAATGAACATGAACTCCGTTGAGCGTTTGAGAGAGTACTTGGAGATCGAGCAAGAGCCTCCAGCTGAGATTCCTGAAACTAAGCCAAGAGAGTCATGGCCTGAAAGAGGAGAGATCAGCGTCCGTGATGTCTCTCTTCGTTACGCCCCCGAACTTCCTCGGGTTATTAAGAATGTATCTTTTGAAGTACAACCTAATAACAAGATTGGTATTGTGGGACGTACTGGTGCCGGTAAATCTACCATTATTACTGCATTTTTCAGATTCTTGGACCCAGAAACCGGTTCGATTCTCATTGACGGAGTTGACATTAGCAAGATTGGTTTGAGGGACTTGCGTCAAGCAATTACTATCATCCCCCAAGATCCAACGTTGTTTGCGGGAACTATCAGATCTAACTTGGACTTGTTCGAAGAATACACTAACGAGGAGATTTACGAAGCTTTGAGAAGAGTTAACTTGATCTCTCGTGAAGAGATAAAAAATATCAATTTGAAAGGTAATAATGCCGTCCCCTCTAACAGTCTGCAAGTCAGCGTTGACAATGTCAACAAGTTCTTGAATTTAGAATCGAGTGTTAGCGAGGGTGGAAACAACTTATCACAAGGACAAAGACAACTCATGTGTTTGGCCAGAAGTTTGTTAAAGAGTCCCAAGGTCATTCTTTTAGATGAGGCTACTGCCAGTATTGACTACAAATCTGATACTATGATCCAAAATACTATCCGTGAAGAGTTCTCTAATTCAACAATCTTGACAATCGCTCATAGATTGCGTTCGATTATTGATTATGACCGTATCTTGGTAATGGACGCTGGTAAGGTGGTTGAATACGACGATCCTTACGTGTTGATCGCCGATAAGAGCTCATTATTCTACAGTATGTGTGAAAACAGTGGTGAACTCGATGTGCTCACCCAACTCGCAAAAGAGTCGTTTGTGAAGAAAAAGAACAATTCTCATAAGTAATTGAAAGGTTAGTTTTGCATTGCTATCCTATAATTTGAATATACATTTAAATTTATGTTGTCGTTGTAACCAACAGCCACAAGTGTGGCTTACGTAAAGTTTTATTGATAGATTTAAACTGATAAGAGCACCGCTTTAAAATTCAAGTTTATGGGTACCAAATATAAACCTGTACCGTCATTAGAGGACGGGGAGTCTGTCTCGACACTAGTTGTAGATGTCCAAACCTCGAAGGACGGTTTACTTGGAACAGAACACTTTCTCCAAGAGTTGGAAGATGTCCCTCAAGGACGCCATTTAGGCGTATTCTCCACGATGATTCTTTTCGTTTCCCGTATGGTAGGATCAGGTATCTTTGCTACTTCGAGTGGTATTTACCAGGATGCGGGACAGTCTCCATTTTGGTTCTTTATGGCCTGGTTAACAGCAGCACTCCTTGCTTTCTCGGGCCTCTACGTCTATCTCGAATTAGGCTCGTTGGTACCTCGCAGTGGTGGTACCAAACCTTTTCTCGAGTTCATATACGATAGGCCAGTAATGATGATGAGTGTGGTATTTCTGACGTTTTCAGTCATGTTTGGCTTCACTATCCTGAATATCTTAGTTTTTGGCGAATACTTCTGCCATTCCGTAGGCATTGAGCCAACAGATTTTCTGATTAGACTAACAGGACTCGTATTTTTGGCAATTGCCGTTACAATTCATGGAGTTAGCGTGAGCCACGGAGTGCGGGTTCAAAACATTTTGGGCGGGCTTAAATTGGCACTTCTTGCTGCCATGATTATCACTGGAATCTACACTATCATCTTTCCACAATCAATCTCTCACATCGAATCCAATCTTCATTGGGACACATTTTTCAAAACTAAGTCATCTTTGACTCCTTCTTCATTCGCAGCAGCTGTGATTCGAGCTGCTTTTGCATTTTCTGGCTGGAACTCAGTCCACACGGTCTCTAATGAAGTGAAGGATCCAGTAAGAACTTTCAAGATTGCGGGTCCATTATCCTTAGCCCTTGTAACTGTCACATATCTTTGTACTAACCTTGCCTATTTGATAGTCATTCCTGATAAGGAGCTCGTATCAAGCGCTCGTCTCGCCGGATCACTCTTGTTTGAAAAATTATTTGGAGTTGCCATAGGAAGAAGGTTACTCACATTTTCGATTGCATTATGTGCTGGAGGTAATGTTTTTGTGGTTCTATACACCATATCCAGAGTTAATCAAGAAGTCTTCCGGGAGGGCTTCTTACCGTACTCAAGATTCTTTGCATCCAATTGGCCATTTGGAGCTCCTCTCAGATCGTTAATTCTCAGTTGCGTATTAAGTACCACCGTGATTGTGCTTTCACCCAAAGGTGATGTCTACAACTATATCGTAGCTCTCGAAGGATACCCTCAACAGTTTTTCATTGCTCTTTGTGCTATTGGTGTGTTTATCCTTAGGCGGAAGTATCCAAATGTCCGTGCGCCCATACGGTCAAGTCTTGTTGGCAGTGGCCTAATTGTAATAATATCGGTTTACTTGCTAATAATCCCATTCACATCTAAGAGCCCTAATCCAAAGGGCCTCGAAACGTGGCCCTCGTATGCATTTGTTGCAATTTTATGTTTATTCATGCCATTCGTATATTGGTTATTTATGTATAAAATCCTTCCGCGATTGAGAGGTTATAAGTTAGTGGAGGAGGAGGATCAGTTAAGTGACGGGCTCACTATTAAAAACTGGGTTAAAATTTATAGATAATGGTCAATAAGATTAATTTTATGTATGTCGTACCTGATAGCTTCATTCGACACTACCCGAACTTGAAGGCGGCTCTCCGTCATCCAAGCCTTGAAGAATGCTGTCAATGCGCTCAACCATCGAATAAAAATCTTTATTTTTCAATCTTTTACTAATATAATTCTTCAATTGAACGTCACTCCACGATTTTACTTCATCGAAATCTTTGATAGAATCCAGCAGAGATTTTACGTTTTCTTGCTGACTGCGAGTAAAATAAGCTGGGAATGAAGCACTTTTACTAGGCGTTGTAGACTGCGCGCTTGTAGCCACTGTCTGCGATACGGGAATGAAAGTAGAATTGTTTGACATGTCTTCAGGATCTGCATTTGACGGGATAGATGCCTTATTATCTACCTGAGATTGCGATATAGACTGCGACAATGGAAACTTGTCCCACGCAAATTCTGCTGACAGAATGTCTTGCTGACTTAGAGGATCAAATTGGGATGCAAAAGTAGACATTTGCAGCTCCAGTTGGACCCATTGACTTGGTTGTTGAGATAGAGAATAATTTTGAGACGAGGATCTATCTATTATCTTCAATCTCAAATTGAGCCTTCTCACAAGATCATGAACTTTGTCCAACTCAGACTCATTTTCAAAATCAACTTGCACCCGTTGTTTTACAATCCCGTCAGCCAGGACCTGTTTCATGGATAAGGAAAGATCTCTAGATGTAAATAACAAAAATGTGGTCTCGTTAAAGAATAGTTTTGTTAAACAGTCGCCTCGCCAATAAAACATTAGTACTCCACCTGAATCACGGTTCACGACAAAATGGAGGGAGAGATCTGATCGTTGTGGAAAATGACGCCAGGCTTTACCCGGGAGTTGAACAGAACATTTCTTGATAGTGTAAGTATTAACTGGAGACATTACGAAGACAAATTGATAAGATAAAGGAGATTTATTTAAATGTGGATGTGGAGAGGCTGATGTGCATCAGATTTGCAACCCATATGCACCCTTCATGCAACCTAGCATTCTGCGGCATCCGAGCAAATTTACCTGCAGGAAGAACCTATACGATGGGATCCGAGTAACTGAGGCCAACCACTGCGCTGATCATGTCGACGTTATTTACGGTGATACGAGTAGTGGAAGATTGTTTGATCAACATAATTAAATCAACCGCACTTACGGCCAACCTTCTCACTAGCACCACAAGCAGAATTATTACTGAGATACTTTTGTTCACATTTATCGTACTTTCTTGTTATGAGCTACTTTACTGGCTGGGAATATACTTGGGACTCTGGGAGTACCACGCAAAAGATATCTTCACTGAGGTACCTATCCACTGTGCCCATGTGTACATTAGAATAAATGTTGCAAAGAAGTCAACAATTGACAAAATTAGAGACTATTATGCTCTCAAGCAAAACAGGTATAACGTTCTTAATTGGAATACTATAAACCAAATTGGATCCCAAGTATTTGAATTCGATCAGTTCGTCAAATACCATTTTGAATTCAGTCCAGAAGATTTTGAAATGAACGACGACCCTGAGTTCGGCTCTACTGTAGAACATCTCCGTCATAAGATACTTTCTCTCATTCAGCTGCTGGACTTATACCGAAGTTATAACACGGAGAAGTTGGGCATCGAAAATGTGATGGTTTTTAACAACAACTACCAGGAATTAAGCCGGGAAAAAGACACGGCTTATCTCAGTAAAACCAACATCGAGACTGGAAATGTGATCGATTGTATTATATTGGTGTAGAGTATATAGTTTTGATTCGAGCTACACTGCGAAATCATAGTTTATAAATAGATATCGAAAGATCAAAGATGTAGTATACCTATAAAACTACGATGTGCATTGCAAGTCATATTATCTATGTCAATTAACCAGTAATGACATTGTATCGTTTCTCGTTAATATACTTCAAGTCTAATAGACGCTGCTCTGTGAGAGCCCAGAACCGAGCTAATCTCTCTAACCTAGACTCAAGTGGTGGTGGAGATGCTGCCGAAGTCTCCCAGCATTCATTCGATAGATCATCTGATACTCTCTCAGATTCGGCAATGCAAGCATTATTTTTCCGGCTGACATCATAATTATACTGAATGAAATCGAATGGATAACTTGGCTCTCCGTCATCCCCATCCTCTAATGGATCCAAGAGAGCTAAACGTGGTTTATTCACCGAAGAGGTATTATCGCCGTATTTATGATCAAAGTGAGGGTATGCAGTGAATGATGCTAACTTAGATTGGATGTCCCGATTGCCTAAGTTCAAAATTATCAGGTTCACAAGTCTCCAGCATTCTTTACGAAGCGACACATCGAAGAGACCACGAAGCTCTTCTGGAAGATGTTGGAACCCATCACCGTTTCCAGCAAAGTCGAAACACAACAAACTCATGGTGACTTCTAATTCTTTCAAAAGACGGGTGCAATTGGCTACTTTGCTCACAAGGTTCTCTCTGACGAATGCAAGGATATTCTCGAGAAACTGTTTCTCATCTTCAGGCGAAATTGATCCCTTGAGCTTATGAGATCGAATCATTTCAATTAAATTGAGTTTCAATAACTTGAAATGGAGCAAATTATTTGAGTCAAGAATTGTAGGAAAATGGGTATTTATTTCCCTTATGGCGCCTGTAATGTCTCCGTCGAGGATCAGTTCCCGAATCTTCTTTCGATGAAAAATCGTAGAATACCCTTCTCGAATGCGGGCATGGGGTCTAACCAACACTCCTCCTTCTATAGGCTCTACTGTATTCTCATCTACCTTACGTCGAAGGAATTGTTTAGCCATAGATGCAAATTCTTCACCCGATGCGGTGCCAAATTGAGGACCTAATGGATGATGGGACGAGTGGATACTATCCAAATCAATGCCATTTTCTCGGGCGAAAGCTTCAGCCGCTCGCTGGTATCCTTCTTGAACGAAGTATTCAAGAACTATATTGTTCATTTGGGCATTTGTGGTAGCCGACATTATTTACTGGCATAGAGGTGCAGGAGCCAGGATCACTGTGTGGGGCAGAGTTGAAGATAGACTATCGCGGGCTGGGTGTACCAACGTGGTTGGAACTTGGTGTAATGTTGCGCCTGCAGCCCCAGTCAGATTGGGCATCTGCACGCTCAAACAGCTGCACCGACGTGCTTGCTGCAGGCAGCCAGACTATAGAGGTTCTTCTGATAACAATGCGCAATAAAAAAGGATCGTCATTCACGACACATCCATTCAATTGTTACTGCATGCGAACAAGAGCCATCGTCTCATCGTCAGTTTGAAAATAGATAAGCCCGCAGAACATCGTCACGCCTTCTAGCCCCGGACTTGGTAGAAGCCACTGATTACATAATTCTACTGCTACTTGAATTTCGCAGCAACCAAAGGGTGCCCGGTATCATGAATATAAAATGGCAGATAATCGAAACTATTGAGGTTACTAACTATATACAGAATGCCAGGAGACGCTGCTGAAACCGCTAAGAACATTGCCATTGGAGTTGCCGGCTCTATTGGAGGCAATAAAGTCGCTGATAAGTTGCACCTTGGAAGTGCAGGTCACATTGCATCTGGTGTTGCCGGAGGCATTGGTGCAAACGAAGTCGAACAGAAAATAGAGGAGAAGGAGAATAACAATTGAGCTGGTTAGCCCACGACAATAGTAATTGTATTCGAGAATCAATATCTATTCCTTATTAGTACTGTAGAAACAAGGGGAGGGGAGCAATACCCGTGAAAAGCGCACGACCATTAGACGCTGGCTTTTCCTGAGAGTAAATTATCCACATGGTGTATGGATGTCCACAATTTGATATCTCCAGCCTTAAAATATGATAAATGGCGGGTTTATGCTTGTGTGAATCACCAGACAGCTACATACTGGATCATTGTACTCGTTCCTGGATCAAACCCATTTTTAGTTTAGCCAGCAAAATAAATTACTGCAATTACCCGATACAAACGACAAGGGCTGGCTGCGAATGCGATGTCAGCCTAAACGGGCTGGAATCGCGCCTAATTGGGAAAATGCTGGATCAGGTTGATGTATAGAATATCTCACCGATATAGGTACATATATAGCCAAGGGGTGAATCAGATCGGTCCCAAATACCTTTCAAGGTTCATCTTTTAAAAGCATTCCTTTCATCAGTACCTCCCTTCTCATCTTTCCCCTTCGGAACTTGAAGTAGATATCAGGAGCGAACAATCCTTTGACATATTTGTGCAGGCTTCTATACTTTAATGAGGTAATTTTTGCCAGTCTAATTATATCATTGACGAATATTTAATCTTCATTATCCTTGCGTTCTTGACGTCGTTAATCAATTTATCCAGTAAACGAACTTTCCGGATTTACGCCTAACTTTGATCCTTGTCACTGCTGAATTTTTTCCATCTGCTATATTTGAGCATAGTAGAGTAACCATAAATTATTTCCATAATGAGTATTGTGCATGCTAGAATGTTAAACCAGCCGGTAAACTCACTCGAACCAGGCCATATGCGGTCTCGGTCTTACAGTGAGTTAATATCTCAATTTAGGTCGTCCATAAATGTACCCGGATTATCTTCGCCTTACGTCAAAAAGAGATCTCACAGCGATTTGCAAAAATCTAGCTCTCCTTCAAATATATTAGAACCAGCTGCTAAGCGTTCAAGGACTGCTCCAACTACTCCTCCTATTACTTCCAAACCTGAGATCAAGCTGCGGTCCAGATCTTTATCACCTAACAAAAGACTTTTTCCAGAACGTCGGCGCCGTACAATGAATAGCCCAGAACCTCGGCCAAAGTTGCCAGGAATCTCTTCCTTGAACATTCCCGCTAAACTCCCACCAGTGACCCCCACTGTATCATTAGACTACTTTGACACCTACCAACCTCATGATGACAACTGGAGGTATGGTCTCATAGACACTATAAACAAGTCAAAGACAGACTTGAGTCGCTACTCTTATTTTAACCAACATGCAGGGTCCGAAAGCAGTAGACCTCAATTTGACTCTCATCTCAGTTCTAAGATAACTAAGCCCCCACAGCATTCGACTCGCAACTTGTATTCAGAGCGCAAGATTAACTTCCCATATGAGTCTAACTACACTTACTTAAACAAGACTTACATGCATGATGTTGAAAACTATCCTGAATACTTGGAGCTTGCTCAATCCCTTATTTCGCTTTCAAGGAACAGACAAGTGCCTTCAATGGCTTCCGCATCTCATCAGCCTCCTCTTGTCCCTCCCACCTCGCAACATCAGCATATATATCATGAAAAACCAGCGCAACATGGTTACAACTTGCAACCATTACCATACCCACCACAGCAACTTAATGGTCATCATAACTATTACAACATGCTTCCAACTCCTACTACATCAATGTCTCAATTCCCTCCTACTGGTTCATTCACTACTGCCATTTCTCAGGGTCCAGGATCAATTTCCTCGAGACATTCTTCTCTTTCTGATAACCAACACCCATCCACCCCTGCCCACAGCCCTCAATCAGCTAAGTTCATTCCAATCACCCCACCATCAATGAAAGCCAAGTCCAGATCAGAGCTTCTTAAATCACCTCCTAAGGCTGCCACCTTGAGAGTGTGTATTTCCTGTGGTTCTGACCAATCTCCATGTTGGAGGCCTTCTTGGTCTATCAAAGAGGGACAGTTATGTAACTCATGTGGTTTGCGGTACAAGAAGACCTCAGCTAGATGTCTTAACAATAGCTGCAAAAAGATTCCTGCTAAGGGCGAATGGTCACTTATGCAAGGTAAGGGTAAGACTACATTTAAAGATGGCACACAAGGATACAGCTGTCTTGATTGCGGATGGAGAGTGGAAGTTGCCAAGTAAGCAATACCGTCTTAAAGATTAAGTGCGGTTAGATGGCAACATTTCCACGGATTTAGTTATTTGCAACCATATGCAAATGATTTATCGTGCATGGCAGTATGCACATTACGGCCCGTTACCCATGACAACGTACGTTTACGTCATGGCGCCGTCTATGATGGAACAAGCGAAGTGTTGGTGTCCTGTACTGTACTACACTAATTAGAGTTTGCAGGGCCGACTATGCTTTCCATGCTTCACCTGTAACTTATCAGATTTACTACTCAAAGGTTTACGTACCCCACGTTATACATGCTTAGGACATGTCGCGCCAAATGGGTATAATGCACTACTTTGTCATAATAATTATCCTATAATGAACGCTCTGTCTTAGACTAGGGCTGCTCGTTTCCGCCAACGAACTCTAGCACCTTCGTATGGCCAATTATGTATACATATAATAACTGCTAATAATTTAATTCTTGCCATGAATTGCTATGTGTAGTCGCAGTAATGCTCGGGGCCAGTCTGCTGCGCGGATTGCGAGAACCTTCCAGCACACCCACAACACCTGGTGATTCTGAGATCGCTATCATCAGTTAAATTGCCTTCAGTATAATCTCTTGGTGATTGTCATGTCGGAAATTGCTATAACTATTAAGTCGTCCGGCGATGCCAAATATGAAATCAGCATTTTGGCAGATGCTACTGTGCTTGAGCTCAAGCAGAAGATTGCCGAGAAGGCCGATGTCCCTGCTGACAGACAACGATTGATCTATTCCGGTAAGGTATTGAAAGATGCCGACACCATCAGTTCGTACAAGGTCCAATCGGGCCACACCATCCATCTCGTCAAGAGTGCCGCCAAGCCGGCCGCAGGATCAGGTTCTACAGCCCCCGCTACCTCGGGAGCCCAAAATGCATCGAGCCAACCTTCCAATACTGGAGCTCCTTCCAACATTGCCCTGGGCCAAGGTTCCTACAACCCCCTCGCAGACCTCACGGGTGCTAGATACGCTGGATACACCCAGCTTCCTTCAGCATCGATGTTTGGCCCCGATGGAGGCATGAATAGCGGCATGCCCGACCCAGAACAGATCACCCAGATGATGTCCAACCCTCAGTTTCAAGAAAGTATGAATGCTATGTTATCTAACCCACAAATGCTTGATTTTCTTATCAACCAAAACCCACAATTGAGAGCTATGGGCCCTCAAGCTCGTCAAATGCTCCAGAGTCCCATGTTTAGACAGATGATGAGCAACCCAGAAATGATGAGATCGATGATGGAGTTTGGCAGAGGTGCCGGTGGACTTGGAGGCAGCGCTGGCAACGCATTCACTGCCCCAGGTGCCAACCCAACCGTCGATGGAAGTGCTGATTCTGGTTCAGCTGATTCTAACAACGCAAGCGGTACTAATGCCGGCGGGGCCGGAGCTGCTGCTAATCCTTTTGCTAATCTTTTCCCTAATGGCATGCCTCCAATTGACCCTATGTCGTTCTTTGGCGGCAATGCTGGCGGCGAGGCACCTCATGAAACAGACAACCGTCCCCCAGAGGAGCGTTACGAGTCCCAACTCGGTCAATTGAACGATATGGGTTTCTACGACTTTGACCAGAATGTGGCCGCTTTGCGTAGATGCGGTGGTAGTGTCCAAGGAGCCATTGAGTACTTGTTGCAGCAGTAAGTAGTATAGTGATGCTTATACGTAAGTGTGCGGTAGTAGACAATATGCAGTACACAATACATTAAGTTCAGACTTCAAAACTTTAATATTGTAGAACTGAAGCCATGGCCGACGATGAACAGTTGTCGAAGTCACCGCTGGCTGATGCTAAGGGAGTCAAAAAGGAAGAGAACAGTGATCCTATAGAAGTCCCAGACGATCCCAATTCTGACGGGTCTGACGTCGAAATAACCAGAGTAGAAAGTAATTCCACTAGTGCTACGCCTAAAAACGAGAGCTCTCTGGCCCCAAATGAACCACATCACCGTTTCCAAATGAACAAAGTAGAACCAGAAGAGCTCTCAGATGTACCGATGGAAAATCAGTTCCGTAAAGTGATTGCCTTAATGCTAGCAGCTAATGGCATGTCGTTTACGCCGGGCTTTCTTGACCAAATTACCGAAATAAGTGACGATTTCTTCCATGCGGTGATTTCAGGAGTACAAAAATTCACTGAACTCCAACGTAGACACATTCCATCTCGTAGTGATGTCGAGCTATTCTTCACGGCTGCTCATTTGGATCATAATGATATTCTTGCCAGCCATGAACGTACTACATCCATGATGACCGAAAGTCAACGAACATTAATGTCAAAAGTAGCCCAGCAAAGTAACGAAATTAATAGTAGGATGAAAGACGAATCAGTAGAGCCGAATGAACCATCGTATCCATTTTTCGCAAACGAGAAATATGAAATAACCACTCTCGTGCCACAACAACACCAAAGACCAGCATATGTACCTCTGCACATGCCAATGCTTCCCCCTGACTTCACATATCATAGAACCCCTGAGTATATGCCAACGATTACCGATTTGAAGACCGTTCGTACCAAACTTGTCCAAGAATCTCGAATAACCGAAAAACGGCTTTATGTTTTAATGAAAGAGAAACAAGAAAAGGTAGCACAGGAAGATCAAGAGAAAGACGACTATGATATAGATATGGGGGAGAATAATTTAATTGGTATTGAAGAGAAGAATGAAGGTTCACTTGAACTTGATGAAACAGACGAACAGTTGTTTAAAGAAGCAAAGAATTCTGTTGTTGAACCCAGTGAAGACACTTCCGAGCGAGAGGCGTTACCTTTAGGCGATGACACTTTTGCAACTACGGACCTCGCGCCACAAAATGAAACGAACCAACCATCTGTCATTCCAGCTCACCCGTCGTCTACGCAACTTTCAGCTCAATTTGATATCGTTGCATATGCTAAAAGACGACAACAAGCTCGACAGCGCCGCATAGAAGCCATCGAAAGGAAGCGCCAACTACGCCAAAAAAATATCTACATGCAAGTAGAGGCATACTACTCGCCATACGCTACAAAGAAGCCTACTGCAAGTACCACTCAATATTTTTCTAACATACTTGATGAGCTGTACCAACAAGTGATCAAACTGGTACGTGAAGGCGAAAAGCAAAAGCGCAGGAAGCTTCAAGAGATTGAAGAGGAAAAGAAGAAACGGCAAGAAGAGCGGGAGCTTCAAACTGACACTCTTGAATTTGGCGCTTTGGGCAATATTGCACATTCTGATGAAAGTGATGACGAACATGACGAATTTCCTCAATTCGATTTCGGTGACGAACAAACAGCCGCAGATCTGCAACCTCCTGCTCCAGAGGTTAATGCCGCTGGTCGACCCACCGAAGCAAAGAAGGCAGTTGCAGCGCCGCCTCCAAACACTTCTCCATCAGCTCCAGACCTTGATGATTCCGACGAAGATCTTGATACGGAACTTGTCAACGCTCTCGGAGATGTTGACAATATGTTGTAAAATTTTTTGAAGAACAACATTAATAGCATATAGTCTGGTCTCTCATAAAAGAGAGGCTTTCCCTTTTCTAGGAATAAGACTTTTTACATAAACTTTACTTATAGATTAATGTTATCGTGCTTTCGTCTTGAAAACGTTTAAGTTTGATTGTAAGAGAGCAGATTCACACAATTCATGGAACAAATATTTATAACTCAATTAAGAGTACCATTAGTTCAGGTAATAGGCTACATTCTGCACAAGTTGGTTTATCATAAATAGATGTAAGCGTTACTACATTATGACAATTACCTCGGAATATCGTAGTCCCAACCGATGCGGCTTTGTATTCCTTGCATCAACCCCCGCAATCTGATAATTCATTCTGTAGAACTACATAGAGAATTACGCTTGGCATAATGCATGGAGGCTGCATATATATGCCGAATTTAAAAATCAAAGCCCTGCAGCCACTGCATTGTGCCGTGGAAGGTAGATTAGGGGAAACCTCATAGAGGCTCTATAATTCAATATATTAACCATCCTCTTTTATAGCCTTAAATTACTAAAAATACACAGAACTTTATCATTGCTCTACCCCAGCACCATGCTGGAGTTCATAACCGTACCCACTACGCCTTTTAGTGGTACACAGGATGGCGACGTCCCACCGCTTGAGTGTATACAGGACATATCCTAACTGAGATGAGATGAAGTCAACACTCACACTACACCGGCGACCACGCATACGTATTATTCCAGTAGCATTAAAACTTAATTGAATTCCAATCTATATGTCCAAGCTGACGCTGATATCGCTTCCGCAATCAGTGCCTTTTCCAGTCACCGTGACTGCCGTATTGGTATCCCCCGGGCAAGCAATCCTTCGGCACCAACCAGTTTTGAAATATCGATATTGGGACCTTCAGGACCTGCCCGATAAAGATGCGCAAAATGGCGAAGGCGAACTAAGCAAGGTTCCTGTAGAACGAATTGGCACCTTTGAATCGCCAATTAGTGGTGATGTAGAGGAAGTCCAGGTGCGTTTAGGTCAAGAGATTCCAACTGCTTCCGTCGAATTATGCAAGATAAACGAACCATGCAGACACGAGGTACAATATGGTGGACTCTGTGCGATGTGTGGACAAGCTGTGGATGACAAGGACTACAGCGGTTACAGTTACGAGGATAGAGCAACCATCTCAATGGCTCACGACAGCACTGGATTGAAAATCAGTTTTGACGAAGCAGCAAAATTAGAGCAAAGCACCAGCGACCGCCTTGTTCAAGAACGTAAATTAATCTTAGTGGTTGATCTTGATCAAACAGTGATCCACGCTACTGTGGACCCGACAGTCGGAGAATGGCAGCTGGACCCTCTGAACCCTAACTACCGAGCCGTAAAAGATGTGAAGTCATTCTGCCTCGAAGAAGATCCAATCGTTCCTCCAGGATGGACGGGACCAAAGGCTGTACCAACTAAATGTTGGTACTACGTCAAGGTACGTCCCGGTTTAGAGGAATTCTTGCATGCCGCATCCCAGCTTTACGAGATGCATGTTTACACGATGGCTACCCGTAACTATGCATTAGCAATTGCTAAAATTATCGACCCAGATGGTCGCTACTTTGGCGATCGTATATTAAGTCGTGATGAGAGCGGATCGCTCACACATAAAAACTTACGCCGGTTATTTCCTGTCGATCAGCTGATGGTGGTGATCATCGATGACCGTGGAGACGTCTGGCAGTGGGAAAGTAATCTTATTAAAGTAGTGCCTTACGAATTCTTCGTGGGTATAGGTGATATCAATCTGAGTTTCCTTCCAAAAAAGAATGGTCAATTGACTGGACCTATGCGTAAACGTATTGCTAGATTGGAAGCCTACGAAGAGAAGCAGCGCCGTGAGAGCGAGCTGGGGAAGTCATCAGGAAATGGAAATGTGGCCGAAATTTCTGCTGCAGAAGCTCAAGATGATGAACAAGTCGATCCAAAAGCACCTGTTGCTAATGAAGACAAAGTGCCCGAAAGCATAATTTCAGAAGACTCTGACTTAAAACCAAGCGACATTCCCCAACCAGACTTGTCCCCCGTGGAACGAATGGTCGAAATGGGCGGCGACAAGTCTCGAATATTCGAACAATCGCTAAATCGAAGCCAGAACTTGGAGCAACAACAGCATGATCGTCCTCTTGCAAAATTGCAACATGACCTCGAGAAGATTAACCACGAACATGATCTGTCCAAAGAATCAACACCCGAGACGGAGCACAAGGATGAAGAAGATAACCTTTTATTTGATAACGATCACGAACTTGACTCGCTCAATCAGGCATTGACGCGGGTGCACAATGAGTATTACGATGTTTGGGAGAGGTACAACCGAAAAGAAACGTTACAGAGGCCAGATCTTACTACTATTATTCCATCCCTTAAGAGCCAATGCCTATCAGGCATCACTGTATTATTTTCAGGAATTCTACGTTGGGGTACTGACCCTCAACAGGCTGACATTGTGATTTGGTGTCAACAGTTTGGTGTTAAAGTTGTTAATGAAGTTTACCCTGAGGTTACTCACGTTATATGCCGTGAACCAAACTCGGGTGGGCTTACTTTCAAAGTACGTGTGGCTAAGAAAACCATTCCAGGAGTCCATATTGTTAGTCCTGATTGGCTCTTTGCCTGCTTAAGTGAATGGAAAAAGGTTGACGAAAAGGAATACTTAATCGAGGCCAGTCCTGATGACTACTTTGTTGACGATAAGGATTTAACTAAATATCAAACTATGCTAGGAGATCTGAAGCCTCATAGCGCTCAAAATCGGTCTAGATTTGATTCAGCCGCAAGCGTGGAGGAGTATGACCTTGATGGTGCCAGCAAAGAAGTTGATGAGTTTTTGGCAGAAGTTAGCGAAGATGACGACGAAGATGAGGAAGAAGAAGATAAAGAAGAGAAGGATTCAGATGCCGAAGAAGGTCAGGACGAAGAGGGATCATCGAAGAAAAATGATTCGTTCATTCAAGGCTTGTATAAGAAGCGGCGTCACGAAGAGGTTGATGACGAAGAGGATGAAGATGAAACTGAACAGAATGATTCCAAAAAGTTTAAGACGGATGATTTGGACGCCTTGGAACAAGAACTTATGGACGGATTTGATGAACTCGATGATTAATGTACTATACATGTATAATAAATAATGGGTGTACTTGCAGCGATAACCTTTGTCCTATAATAGGAAAAGTAATTAATTGGCTCCTACATAGCCGAATAGACGACGGACATTGTGGAAAGCCTATCAGGTCGATCACGAGACACTATCGAATCAATCTATCATATGCTCAATAAGATCTCGAGTGGGGCGGCTGCGTAAAATGTGCGATCTTCAATGTAAAGTGCGTATCGTCAAGGATTACGCAAAGGCCACATTACTAAAATGTCTTCATGTCTCTATTCATGTTCACCCACCAACAGTCATAGCCCATTGAACGTCTCCGTCGTCTGGAACTCTATTATGCGAATCGAAATTGCAGCCAGCCATCGGGAGCATGAGCCGCACACCAAGCTAGATCAGGACGAGACCAGCCTTCAGATCAGAATTTTGTGATCAATGATCTGACAGTATATATGAGGAGTTAATTTCATCATCTAATTCCAATACTTCGGGATAAGTTACTTGTCGTGCCCGAGAACATTGGCCAAGCGTCCGCTTCTATTTTTGTCTTCGACTGTGCGCCTGTTCCTGCGTCCACGTGCAGATACAGTCATCGCATAACCGATCACAGGCTTAGTGCCCATAATAAATATACTGGGGCCGGTCCCGAGTTTATCCCCTATTACGAGAAATTTAAAGTTTACTTATTGGATTTAAATTTGAAAGAGAATCGTTCTTTTCTCATTGATTATTGCCAATCCGATCAAAGTATCTCCCCCGCTTACTATATCAACGCGATCGTCTCCACTGGAAAGTTTAAACGCAATTTAATAAAAACACCGTTTTGATCCGTAAAGTACCATTAAATTTGAAAAGAAATTGTTATATTTGAGGCCTACATTTAAATCCAAGTTATAATCCAAGTACTATGTTCAAAATATTTCGGTTTATCCTTATATTTTTCTCGCTAGCCGCCGCACTTTTATCAGTGTTTGCTCTTATCGGTTCCTACAAGAATGTACTGTACTTAACCAACATATACTTGATTGATATACATCTTTCAGGATTGAAGTTAAGTTCACTTCTTGATGTTGGCAATTTCAAGAGAGAAGAACCACTCGTTCCTACGCCTGCCAAGGTTGAAAGAGACATAACTGGTGAGATACAAGGTGCTGTGAGTAGTGCTTTAAACGGAGCCGTAGGCAGCGACATTCTGTCCGTTGTGAGCCTGATTGTTGATAATCTCCACTATGATGATTTGGGTCTTGCCGATGTTTACTCGATTTCCTTGTGGGGTTACTGTCGTGGTTTCGAATCAGGAAATTCAATTGACAACCCTCTTAAGAAAGTCACCTCCGATTTTGACAATAATAAGATCAACTTCACTTATTGTTCACCACCTAAGCCAGGATATAAGTTTGATCCACTTGCTATCTTAAAGCACGAACTTAATCAAACTATCAACGACCGTGCCGATGGTCTTCAAGGTGCTCTTCCCCAACCACTCTCTGATAGCATCAAGTCTGAATTGCAACAGTTGCTTGACAACATTTCTTACAAAAACCTTAACTTACCTGGTGACTTGAATCTGAAGTTGACAACTTTAAACAATTTGACAAAAGCCGGCTTTGCTCTTGTTCTTGCTGGTGTTGTCCTCAGTTTTATTTCAATTATCGTGCAGCTTCTTGGATGTTTTATGTCCCCAGATAACTGCTGCCTTTCGTTCCTTAATTTCATTTACCAACTGATTACTTTCGTTATTCTCTTAATCGGTATGGCTATACTTACCGGAACTTACATCTATGTCAGGGGCCAAGTTAACGACGAAGTCAAACAATTTGGTGTGAAGACATTTTTATCAATTGAATTCTATGCCTTGGGATGGTCAGGTGTTGTTGCAGCCTGGTTAGTATGCTGCTTTAGTTTGTTAGGACACTGCTGTGGTTTGTTCGGCACGAACAGACATAGATACAGAACTATGGTTCCTCCACCACCTCCTGAAAAAGAGCCATCCATGATGTACAGTTACCGTGAAGATTAGTTTTAGGTTTCGAGAATATTTATATAGATTTTTTTAGCATAGGTATCGAGTGATTAAAATTTCAATATGCCGTTGGGTATTTACTAGCATTTAATTATTATTTTGTTTAAATCAATAGTGTAGGTATAAAATCGAAATCGGGGAAATTCTAATATTCAAATATTAAGAGCCCTATAAAAAAATCAAAGCGACAGGAGCCTAAAAATGGGTATAATCCAAATTGAAGTGCTTGAGGACCATTTCGAAACCTTCTTTATACAACTAATTACATGTTTCAGCTATAATACCTACAGGTCTATGTACTAAATGTATATGCAGTATTAAGTTGATGTTTGGACGATAATAAAATCCAAGCTCATCTTCTCATATCGAACATGATATGTTCAAGTAAGTACCCCTCAAAAAATGTTTAAAGACTCAACTAACGCAGTATCTGGACAGAAGCCGACTCACCCAGTCGTTCTGAGAAAAAGTGGTGCTATTTTCGAGAAGCACCTAATTGAAACCTACATTTCGACTCATGGGAAAGACCCGGTAAATGACGAAGACCTAACTGTAGACGACTTAACACCCATAACTACCAATTCAGAAATTGTTCCTCCGTTGGATCCTACGAATGCATCGATTCCTTCTCTCTTGACAACATTCCAAAAAGAATGGGATGCCCTAGCGTTGGAAGTTTTCACTCTTCGCAAGCAGCTTCAGACGGCTCGGCAAGAATTGAGCACTAGCTTATACCACTACGATGCTGCCGTGAGAGTTGCAAGTAACGCCATCAAGGAGCGTGATGAAGCTCGACAAGCATTGAAAGAGTTGTCAACTGCAGTTGGCAGCAAGAAACAAACAAAGCCCATCGGAAATGGCGTAAGTCATCGCACTAAAAAGGTCGCCGAAGCGTCGTTCCCAGAATCACTTTTAGAGGAAGTAAATGAGTCGATTGAAAACGCAAGGAAATATTTATTTGCTGCTCATAAATTGCAGAAGAAAGAATTTAAACGATATTCAGAAGGTGTTTATCGCCTCAATATGGGAAAAACTATAGGACCTCCATTCAAGTCAATAGGTGCCTCATCATTCCGAAATAACTTCTTAGCGGTGGCTTCTACCAACGGTATAGTCGCCGTTGTCGATATCGCTAACCCGGGCGGCAATGCAATTTCCAAGTCAAGCGCCAAAGGAAAAATTACTGCTGTCGCTTTAATTACAAACGAAGATGGCCCAAGTCCATTAGTCGCTTTTAAAAATAAATTGCATTTTGGGTCCAGTAAAGATCCAGTAGCCCAGAGTCTTGGAGAGGTCCGTGGCATAGCAGTCCACCCCAGCTTAAGCAAATATGCTGTGTTTTGGGGACCACAAGGTTGGTCATTTGGAGTGCTTTCTAGTTCCGCTAATTCTATACTGACCATATATCATAGCGATACTGTTTATAAAACAGCATCGTTTCATATTGACGGGAAATTAGTGGCTATGGCCCGCGATGAGGCTGTTGATATCGTAGATATCACTTATTACGATGTAGTAGCTTCCGTTGAGGTTTCTAATGTTTCGAAGATAGCGTTTGCTGGCAATGGATACTGGATGTTGTTGCTTGCAGATGCTGGAATTTTCATTGTGGATATTAGGAATCAAAGCGTTGTTAGTTCTATTCCAGGAGACTTCATTGATTTTTGTATCGACCCCACTTCTACAGCTATCATCATTCTCGACAGTCGTCTGGTTCAAATGTGCCTCTATGATAAGACCACCAAACTGTGGCCCACCACTTCAACGTCTGTTGAATCTATCATGCAATCAAATGCTGTGTACGTCAGTGACAACGTAGACAACGGCATTATTCAAGTTGCAGTTGTAGGTACCCTCTTCACTACCCTCAATGTTAGTATCGAAACCGGAGAAAAAATTTAATCGTTGTAATGCTGTGTGTACTATTATATAATGTATATTAAGACTAGACTAGAGTTGCACTTTCTCTTGATGACTCTCTATTACTATTTATGTAATACCTCTGTGCGGCACTGCTCTGCGTTCGGCTTTCCCCGCGATAATTTTTCAACTTCTCCACTAAAGGTTAATATGACATCTAGATCTTCGATAGACAACCTCGTGGAACAATGGCTTGCCGTTGACATTGATCCCGCATCTAGAGCCAACATTGAGCAACTTCGAATTAACGGCGACTATGAAACTCTTTCCAAAAAAATGCACCCCCGTATAGCTTTTGGTACAGCGGGTCTTCGTTCTTCAATGGAGTCCGGATTTGCCCATATGAATGATGTGACAGTACTTCAAGCTGCTCAAGGCCTTATCAACTATCTTATTGAGAATGGTGAAAAATCTATTGTCGTGGGCCATGACCATCGTTTTAATTCTCAACGATTTGCTGAGCTTACGGCCTCCGTTGCTGTTACAAAAGACGTTACAGTATATTACCTTGGCTCTGTCAAGAACTTGTCAAAGGAGACGTTGAAGCTTGCTGCAGAGCAAACTGGTAAGGATTTACAGTCCTCGAATGCCAGTGAAGATTCTTTGAAAAATGAAGGTCCATTTGTCCATACTCCATTGGTTCCATTTTCTGTAGATCATTACCATGCTGGAGCAGGTGTGATGGTCACTGCATCGCACAACCCGGCTCAAGACAATGGCTATAAAGTTTACTATAAAAATGGCTGTCAAATTATTCCACCTCATGATTCCAATATCGCAGCTAGTATCACCAAGAATTTGCAGCCATGGAACAATGTTTGGAATGTGGCTGAAAACTTTGCTTTGGGTATCTCAAGGGGTTTGTTGCATTCGGTTAAACAAGAAGCGACGAAGTTATATTTGCAAAAGTTATCTAGCAAGTTAATTGTCGACAATTCTCTCAACTTTGATTTTGTATATACTCCCATGCATGGTATTGGTTTGGAAATCGTTGAGCCCGTCGTCAGTTTGTTCACCAATGGTCAAAACCATATGGATGTTGTTGCTGAACAAGCTCAACCAGATCCCAAATTTACTACCGTCAAATTCCCTAACCCGGAAGAGAAGGGAGCGTTGGATTTAGGTATTGCTCTTGCATCTAAGAAGGGTCATAAACTAGTCATAGCCACGGACCCTGATGCAGACAGATTCAGTGTTGCGGTATACGACAAAACTATTGGATGGAAACAATTAACAGGAAATGAAATTGGATTTTTATTTGCTATGTATGTGATTGAAACCATTCCCAAGTCTGATCTTAACAACGTCTACTTGGTCAATTCTACTGTGTCTTCACAAATACTTAAATCAATGGCTGAAACTGATGGCTTTAATTTTGAGGAAACTCTCACTGGATTCAAGTGGATTGGTAACAAGGCCATTGACTTGAAATCGGCCGGCTATATTGTTCCCTTTGGGTATGAAGAGGCCATTGGATTCATGTTTGGTCTCGTAAATGACAAGGATGGAGTATCTGCACTTTCTATCTGGCTTCAGCTTTACAACAAATGGTTTGCTGATGGTAACTCGTCTCCTCTCGATAAACTTCGTGAAGGATATGAGAGATACGGATGGCATAAGGAATGCAACGGCTACTATCGTGTGACGCAACTTAGCCAGACTGAAGAGCTTTTCACCAAGATTAGACTGACTTACGACAAGAAACCAGAAAACATCGGTGATTTTAATGTAGTTGGCTGGAGAGATCTTACAATTGGATTTGATTCTTCGGTCAAAGACACTAAGCCCCTTTTGCCCGTTGACGCTACCTCTCAGATGATTACTGGAACCATAGAGAAATCGAACTGCCTGGTAAGGTTTACATGTAGAGGTTCAGGTACAGAACCCAAGATTAAGGTTTACATCGATGCCAAGGCTCCTACCGAAAGCGCCGCGCAAGCTGCTGCAAAAGAATGCTGGCTTGCGTTAAGGAACGGGTGGTTTAGGCCAGAGGAAACTGGTCTTACCGAGGTCGTATGATCCTCGTCTGCATTGCTTCTTTCACGATTTAGGAGCCTAAGCCTCCAGATTCATTTTATACGTGTAAATAATAGCTCGCTAACCAAATTTAATACATATACTATGCCTACTTAGATATGTCGAACTCGTTGCGACGTTCGTATCTAAATTGTTGGTTCACTGAACAACAGAATGTCTTAATTGTCCCCATACGACTGTTGTTTCGTATAAATATCCTCTTTTTGACCACGAAGCAACAATACAACACATAAGCCCCGTGCCTGAGCTTTCCTGTACACAACCAATGGCTCATGTTTTGAAGTTTCGCCTGTCCTCTTCAGCCATGGTGTTTGACTACGGAAAAAAAACCGATCTTCCGATGTAAGTTATCTTTTTTTGCACAGAAGTGGGTCCTAAGATCTTCGGAGAATTGAAAGATCTCAAAAATCACCAAATTATGCCTAAATCAAAGCACCTACTAACTCAGCCATTTTTCCCCTCGCAGCACTAGGCGACCTTCCAATCGGAAGATCCTTATAGGGGCTGTAACGTTCCTATTTATCTTGATCTACAAGTTCGGGATATTCTCTTCGACGGAAGCTGACAACACATACACCAAATATATCGCTACAAAAGATGGTATAAGAAGCCACATTCAAGCAGAGGTAGCTGCTCAAAGCCAAATTGAAAATTTAGCAAATGCTGGTACGGCTGCCGACAACTATGGTGCTAATTGGACTCCTGAGGAGGCTTATGAGAATACAGTAGAGCATTACGACCTCAACGATTATCGAGGGTCCGGCGATGGATTGGCTCAACGTGACATTGTTTTATTCTTGATGCCACTTCGTAATGCTGAGCATGTGTTACCTATGGCCTTCCATAACATCATGAACCTTACTTATGACCACAGTCTCATCGATATTGCATTTTTGGTGTCAGATTGCTCACCTGGTGATCTGACTTTGGAGACGGTTTTTGAATATTCGGTCGCTCTTCAAAACGGAACTCTTGTAGATCTTTTGCAGCAGGAGGACCTCGCCAGACAATCCCTGAATGTGAGGGGCACTCTGGACTTGTATCAACAGTACATGGACCAAGACTACATAAATAATGTGAAGCAGTCTTACTACAACCCGCTGTCGTATCATAAGGATTACCGGAAACCGTTCAGGTCCATTCTGATCTACCATAAGGATTTCGGTCAGGCAATTGGTCAAGGATTTAGCGATAGACATGCAGTAAAAGTCCAGGGAATTCGTCGTAAACTTATGGGCCGGGCCCGAAACTGGCTTACTTCAAATGCGCTTAAAGCAGAACACCTGTGGGTATACTGGCGTGATGTTGATATAGAAACATGCCCTGGAACGGTAATTCAAGATCTAATGAAGCACGATTACGATGTCATGGTGCCGAATGTGTGGAGACCATTACCCACATTCTTGGGTAATGAGCAACCATACGATCTTAACTCGTGGATCGAGTCCGAGGCCGCCGTTGAGCTTGCTCAATCACTTCACGAAGATGATGTAATTGTCGAGGGTTACGCCGAATACCCTACCTGGCGGTATCATTTAGCCTACGGTAGGGATCCTAATGGTAACCCCGACGAGGTAATCAATATAGACGGTGTTGGTGGAGTGTCTATCTTAGCGAGAGCTCAGATTTTCAGACAAGGAGTGCATTTCCCGGCGTTCACGTTCTTAAATCATGCTGAGACAGAAGCGTTTGGTAAGATGGCCAAAGAGATGGGATTCAAGGTCGGAGGTCTTCCTCATTATACTTTATGGCATATATACGAGCCTAGCGAGGATGATTTGAGAGAGATTGCCAAGATGGAGAGGAAGAAAAGAAGAAAAGGTTCACGACCTACTCATTAGAGCTAATGTATTTATAGCATAGAGGCAACAAAAAAAAATTATTGCACCGTCAGTAGGAAGGCAGGGTTTGTAATCCTATGTCCGTAGACTCAGAGATTGTTCACATCCATTTTATTCATCATAAAGGTGCTCTGTGCGCGAGTCGAACCCGAGCGCTTACCTACACGCCTCATCTCCCGACAAGACTAGCTGACAAGCGCACGACGACTAGGCCATATGGTAAAAACACCTAATTTTTCTCTGCCCATGTGCCAAGATTCGCTATGGTTAGATATCTCGACAAAAATAGAATATTACCGCGTTTGGCGCCATCACCGCATCTGTTTATGCAATGTCCATGCAGAGTCCAACGCACATTTACCGGGGAATTTTTCATTAAATTCACATAGCTTCGGATTCTGAAGGGTTCCTCGCTTTCAAGGCCGGGAGGGGGTATATCTAACGGAGCTCAACATATTACCGTAAATTGCGAATCGCTTCTGAACGGTTTCGCGTACCTAATTGTTATAACACTGCCTCAACTTCGGGGTGCAGCGCGATCCATTATTACCATCACCGGTGTTTTCTAACCCTGGCTTTGTCGTCTATTTGGGGATTTTGATAATTTATACGGAGAGTTTCAGCTAGTTACTTCACGATGCATTACGTTGGAATCCTCTTGGGGATTTTGACTTCGGTGGCTGCGCTTCGGCCAGTGAAAGACTTCCGTTCACCGTCTTTGATGAAAGGACATTCAAAATTGACGTTTGTCGAAGGAGCCAAAGAGGTAGCGGGTCCTGCTCCGGTTGTGTCAAACTCAGCAGTATACTCTGTTGTCACCACTAGTGCCTTGGCATCGTCGGCACCAACTATTTCTCTTTCAGATTCGGTTCAAATGGTACTTACGGACGAATCACAGTCCATATTCTACATCAACACTACATTTACCGACTCCAACAACGACTATCTGGAGCAATTCCCGCTTCTCTTGGATAGTGGAAGTGACTTAACCTGGATCTACAACGAATCATGCAGTAACGGAGCGTGTAATATTGCTCTGGTTGCTAAATTCAATGACAACGACGGTCCTCATTTAAACCTTACTGGCGGATTCGATTTGGGTTATTCTGGCGACTCGGTGAAAGGCAGTGTCCTCGAGACGACGGGAAGCGATAGTCTTGGGTTTAGCATTGGTCCACTTTTACTTAAGCAATTTGCATTTGGCTTAGCTCAAGACGCTCCTACTATCTTTGATGGATACAACGTAAGTGGAATCTTAGGTATCCCTAGCATGCCAGCCGATGATACCGTTAAAGACACCTTTTTGCAGCTTTACGAACAGAAGCTCATTAATAAAAACTTGTTTGCTCTCGCTCTTCTTGCTGACGATCAAACAATTGAGTATCATGGCACCGGTAACATTACATCGTTACCAAATGACTTTGGAGGTATCCTTCTTTATGGGTCAGATGTTTCCGATAATCAACAAAAGTTTACTAGTTCGGTAAACTACATAGACATCGTGGACAACAATGATAGATATTGGCTCGTTAACGTCACTGACATTAAAGTAAGCAATAACTCCGCTGAAGAACTGTTCAATTCTACCTCCAACTTTCGCCAAGCAGTCATTGACACTGGCACTACTGGGGCAGCTCTTCCTCTTGAAGACGCGGAGAATCTTCATAAAGAATTGTTTGGCTCTCACCTAGTGACCGACGATCAAGGTAACTTTGCGTTCCCATGTGGCTCGGAAGGAAATGTTACCTTGACTATGGGAAGCAACGAATTTACATTTCCAGTCCAAGACTTTACTGGACAACCTTATAGCTCATCATTGGAGGGATACTGCGCTTCAAAAATCCAAGGAATTGAAGATTCTCAGTATTGGATCCTTGGTTCAGTATTCCTTCGTCGTTATTATGCCATCTTTGATTTGGCTGGCAAAAGAATTGGCCTTGGTGAAAATACTCTCAAGGAGTACACGTTGACAGTTCAACAATCGTACCTTGAGACTACATCTGAACCAGTGTCAAGCAAGTTCAATAATTCTACTAGCCACAGCACAGTATCCCACATGTCGCTGAAGTCAAAGTCACAATCTAAATCAAAGCATAGCAGCCTGGCAGAGAGTCCAGGCTCGAAAGCGGGTCTTTCCTACGCTCTTCTTTGCATTATGGCCACATTTTTAATATAAAATAATTATTATAGGAAACCTAATTAATTTAAGCTAGATCTCAATGAATGCATCTATGTTATTACTGATAACCACCCCAACACGGCGTAAACTAGTCCCACTGGATACATGGCTAGAAACATGCGGCCAGGCAATACTCCTGAGCATTTGAGACTCATCATTCCAACAAAGATACTCCAAACTGACATCACCACCATCAATGCTAATCGTAAAAGTTTCCATTTGATCACTAACAGGCATAATATCTCTCCCACCACTATAGGGAACATGGAATAACCTGCTGCACTAATGGCAGCCATGAATGAGATGTTACCTCCAAGCAATTGAATGTTCAATCCAATAATGATGAAAAAAATCCACACAAAGGAAAATGAACCTGAGAATACCAGGTTTGTTTGATTGCCGCTAGCAGTAAGACCAAGTGTTACCGAATAAGCCAACGAAAATATTAACGGGCCCCACAAGTCCCAATCCAAGTTTTCCAGATTAAGAAGTTCGGGAACATTTTGGTGGGCCTCTTGGTCGTCATCGTCATTATCGTCTACACTCATACGTTGGCCAATTATTGAATGGGGCAATCTTACGCCATTATTGGAAGCAAATGCTACAAGCCGTTGTTGTTGTCTCGCAGCGAGTGATTTAAGTTGCATGGGCCATACGACAATTGCGAGCCTACGGCCGATTTGAAGTAGATCACGCTTCAAGGTAGCCCATACTGGTTCGTCTAGAGTATCTCCTCCGGTATATTGATGCTCTCGGATTGTATTATTGGCAGTGCCCGATACAAACGGTGTGAATGTCGAACTCAAATCAACCTTTGGGCCAAACAGTCCAAACTGCCAACCAAAGTTTCCAGTGTTATTATTGTTAGAATTAGATGCGGTAGTGCTGGCGGGAGGGAAATCGGGTTCCTCGTCAGGAATAACGAAGTCTTCTACTCGACTTGATCCCAGCATAGAGTATGAATACGTGAGTGAAAAAGATTAACCTGCAGATTTCGCAGGTGTACGCAGATGGATGCAGATGTACAGGCTGCAAGGAAATTATACAGACGCTACAATCATACAATAAAATGAAATCTTTGACTGGATGTAAACATTAAATGAATCTCCCCCTCCAATTGATCACTGCCACTAACCTCCGTGTTCGATAATCTCGATGGCTTCCTTTTTTTCGCTCTCGTTTTCAAATGTCTTAATCACCAGACCGGGAACACCTACAACGACCGAGTTCAGAGGCACGTCGTGTCTTACAACCGATCCAGCACCAATCACAGCACCATCTCCAATAGTTACACCAGGTAACACCACAACGTTTGCACCAAACCATACATTGTTTCCAATATGGATGGCTTCAGCGTACTCAACGGCAGCTAATCGAAGTACAGGATCACTAGGGTGAGTTGCCGTGGTAAAAGTAACATTGGGACCCACCATGACATTATCACCAAATGTAATCAAGGAGCAATCCAAGAAAGTAACATTGAAATTTCCATAAAAGTTCTTACCAAGCGTGACATTGCAGCCATAGTCGACATTGAAAGGTGGCTCAATAAATGCTCCGTCGGCAACTTTGCCAAAGATCGTTTTCAAATACTCCGTCCTGGCCTTGCCATGCTTCTCTAGGTCAAACTCATGGTCTTTAAGTCGTATGTTACCATAGTCAAGAGCCATTTCATGTGCCAAATTCCGCTTCATAAAGAGCTGGTGATCCCAGCAGTTATAGGGCATTCCCAGAATCATTTTTTCATACTCATCTCCCTTGGGAAGATTGCTGAGATTAGAGTACGCATAATCAATAAGCTCTTTGTTGAGCACAGTTTTATTTCTCGACATCTTGGACCGTTGGATCACTTCCCCAGGTTTTTATCTTGACTACTTTTCAGTAATCCATATACTAATTAGGAAGTTTCCCCGAAAACCAAGAATTTCCGAAGCCCTCGCAATAATTTCGTTTAATGCTTCCCGCAGCTGCCCTCCGATGAGACGCATCTGCATCAAATACCGGGTAATCGCAGTGGTCATTGACAAAATGTAGTAACGAATGTGCATTGTATATTATCTATAGCAAAAAGGAAGCTATTCCGAGTCATACTCCTTAAATTCGGAAACATACAATCTATATGTACCATATGTAGCTTCCAAAGAATTTAATTTTTCGAATACGTCTTCTGGCAATTCAGTCGTCAATAAGTTGCTGATAATACGCAGATCAGTAACCGATTTAGGCAAAACAATTGTGCCTCTTTGCAATGCCCATGAGATTAATAACTGAGAAGGTTCAATGCCAAGCTTGGCTGCAAGTTCCTCAACCTCCTTGTGCTTTCTAATTGAACCAGCAGTAGATCCCAATGGAGAGTATGCTTGAATCCAAATGTTGTGCTTCTTGGAGTGCTCCAATAATTCAGGCTGTTGAAGCAATGGATGGGCCTCGATTTGATTTACTGCCGGAGGAACGTCAATGTCTTTGTCATTCAACATACGGTCGATTTGCTTGCTAGTGAAATTAGACACGCCGAGGGCTCTAATTTTCTTGGTGTCTTTGTAGATCTTCTGCAATTCCTTCCAGGTGTCAATGTAGTCCCAATCGGGGTAGGGCTTCTTAGTGGCAGGATCAATGGAATTGTGACGGTGGATTAAGTACAAATCGACATAGTCAGTGCCAAATCTCTTCAAGGAAGCATCTAAAGCTCCCGCAACATCCTTGTGCTGATCAACCCACAACTTTGTGGTCAAGAATATTTCTTCCCGAGGAACTCCGGACTCTTTAATTGCTTGTCCTACTTCTTCTTCGTTACCGTATATCGCAGCACCGTCAATGTGTCTGTATCCAGTCTTCAAGGCAGTCTTGACAGCATTTTCAACTTCACCTTTCTTGGCTTGCAAAGTACCGAAACCAACGGCTGGAATCTTCACGCCGTTATTCAAGGTGAGAACAGTAGTATTCTTGGTCAATTTGACAGACATTTTGTATCAATTGCTAAGGAGTAGAAAATTAAATCGAAAATGGAAACTTCATTGAATCCTGTTGTATTTATAGTGCCCCGCCTCCCCCGCAATATGCGGGGATTGATTAAACAAACTCAACTATCGATTTACTTTATTACGAATATGCACGAGTGCCGCAATAGATAATGTGCGTTGCAATGGCTCCCCGTTTTAGGAAGGGATTAATTTCACCGAAGACCTCATGTTCGCCTGCAATTCCCGTTTTGATATGTGGCTTTCAGTGTTTGGCATTCTGTGTTACCTGTCACATTTGCGTATATGGTAATGTTTAAATGCAAAATACTGAAAACTCTCACATTTGGCGTTATTTCTAGGTGGACATATTTACCGTTGCATAAAAAATTCCATGGTTTTGTAGTCATTATCCACGCCTATATAACATAAATACTAACCTTTTCTAAATAATCCAAACTTCTTCTTCTCAGATTTTTTGCTATTAGAAGAGCCTAGACTAAGAGACGACTCTGTTCTGTTTAATGGAGTAGACTCCTGAGTCATTGGGGCGCTCATAGGACTCATGCCAGTAAGAGGATTAATGGTTTTGCTGCTCTTATGGCTACCCAAGTGGAGAAGCCCATGGTGCTTCTTTTTTTTTGTGGATGCCGAATCTGTTGAAGAAACAGGCAGCGATTCATGGATTTGAGATGTAGAGGTAGGTGTTCTCAGCAGTTTTGCCTTCTTTTCGCGCTCTTGTTGTTGTTTCAACTTCTGATCTTTCTTGATGAGTTTATGGATCCGTTTATCAACTTCTTTGTTGTCGTCCAAGAGAGTCTTCTTGGAGTCCGTTTTACGGAACGGAGTGAATCCTCCAATTGTTCGTAAAGCACTTGAAGTTTTAGCACGATCCATCGAAGTAGTGCTACGGTTACCAAGGGTTGAAAGTGACGCAGAAGAGTGTGAGGGCTTGAGATCGGCATGATGGCGACTAGCTTGCTCGAAATCAGACATTGAATCAACGTCCAGTTCTAGCGCAGGAGATTCTTGCTTCTGTTCTTGCATCTTCCGTTCAAGATCGGCAATCAAGCCAACAATCTGATCTCTGCTCTCTGATAATAGTCGACTCATTTGGCGGGCATTGGCTGCACGCAACATTAATTTCATATCAGTGGTCAATGCACCAACTTCATGAATTAATTCTATGATAAGATCAGAAGGCACCGCCAGTTCTGGAGATACAAGCTGTTCCAATGTTAGAGTGTCGATGTTTTCCTTATCGCCAGCCGTCAAATCAGCATCGATTTCATCACCAACAGCACTATGGTTACGTTGGAACGGAATATCCATTTTATCGAAAATTGACTTAGAACGTGGACCCACAAAAATCGATGTTTTCTCAGGCTCATTAAGGTATGCGAGATCGAAGTCATATTCTTCCTCACTGTGAGATGAAATCTTAGGGTCATCAGACGTGTCGGGGTCTTGTTCATCGTCATTATCAACAATGTCGTCCACAGTACTTCCACCTCTCAGCACGGAAGATCCGCTAGCAAACAGGCGTAAGCGCAGACCCAGACTTGCTGTACTGCTCTTGTGAATATTTGAAGTCTTCTGTAAAAGATTTATATCCAAATATCCATCATCAACTGTATCCATGAGACCTTCATATTCGTCTAATGGCAGCTTGAAACTTGGATCGGGAACTGAATTCGTCTGCGAAAGTAGCTCAAAGTATTTTGCCTTTAGTTTGTTTGCTTCCTTGACGATATGGGACTCCTTACGTCCGATAATTCCGAATAGAACTTCGCAGATCAAATCGTACAAGAGAGGCACCTTAAAAAAGCGAGCAATTGCAAGATTATTAAGGGTTGTCGGTTGTAAAAGCCACTTATTACCAACCTGACCAGTGTACAAGTATTCACAAAATGCCTTGACGGTAGCAGTCGGGAATGGAATGTAGAGCTTACGAGGAATTAAAGATGGCTCCATGACAAATTTATCACCACCTAAATGCTCGAAATCTAATAAGAAAGGTGGAGACAGAGGATTTTCTTCTTCTTCCTGTTCTGGTGCAGGAGGAGGAGCTTGACCTACCTCAGGGCTATCAATAGATAGATCCTCTCTAGATTCATTTGGAGAATTTCTAACAGAAAGAGATTTTTTGGGGCTTTTGTGAGCCTTCAGCGGATATTTTAAGTTAGGAACTGATGTGCTAAGATCGCCAGCTGGACTCGAGCCAGAGGCTCCAGAGAATGATGCACGGGGTGATGCAAAAGGAGAGTTCCTGGGAGATTTTGATAATGGGATATTTCGTAATGTCGTCAAAGTATGAAGCAATGACGCCCGTGGCAGACTGAGATCACTAGAATTCTTTCTGGATGACAGTCTATATGAGATAGGAGTAGCGGGTACTGCTGGAATTGCTTCATTGGGCAAAGAAAGTTGCGGCGGAATATCCAGAAGCTGCGATAAAAGCAAAGAATTTTGACTATTAAACGAGCTTACTGAATCTCTACGAACATCCAAGGTTTGGTGAGGATCAACAGCAGAAGATATCGAAGCCAATATAGGTCTTTCCTGAATCTCCAAATTTGGAGCTGTCTGTTGACCCAATTCCTGGAATGGATACCTAAATTGAGGAGCCTCCTTCGTCTGCTGAGTTTCCGAACCAGGAAATGCAATAGAAATATGGACAGGTTTTGGGGGACTAGCACTCATTTGGTTAACGTTCTTACTAGTAAGTTTTGGCTCTACTTGATCACTAGAGGATCCCAGACCAGTCTCAGATAACGAACGCTTCAGTCCATCCTGATTGCTGGACAGAGCCTCACTAGCCTGGGATGAACGAAGCGTATGTCTGGCCTCTGGGTGCTCGCGTTGTTCTTTCTCGAACTTGCTAACTGCTTGGACGTAACCACGAGCCAATAGTTCAGTGAAATAGCCACCCCATCTTTCCTGAAGAATCATCATTGAAACAGGGATTCTGTCACCATTTGATGAAACAAACTCAAAGTCCAGGATCAAATCACCATACCTATCAAAGGCGTTCCGGCCAAGGGTGATAGCAGTAGCTGGGAAAACCGAACGAATGTTCGTAAAGTTTGTCTTTGGGGCGGCATACGAGACATATTCGCTGAAACTAATAGCATTAGAATGTTGGCTTGTGTCACTTTCACCAGTTATTTGAGGTTCTAACGGTTCAGAGGCTTCCACTATGCGATCTGAAACACTCAGTGCACTTGTGTAGCTCGAAGAATCATCAGAAATAGCAACGCGCTTGCCGTGGATTCCATGATAATGGCCACCGGCAAGTTCTGAACTTGCTAAAATATTTGTGATCGGTAAACTTACCAAAATCATTTGCGTGAAGAAACGAATGCTACTAGTTGTCTTGGAAGTTACATAGTTACCCAAGAGAACTACTTTATGATGTGATTGCCAGACAAATCCACCCCAGAACCGGTGCAGCCCATATTCGTGATTACAATAAATATTTAAACGAGACCATTTACCTGTTGGCTTGTTGTAGATAAAAATGGAAATGTTAACATCGTTAGGAAGAAATCCACAAATGACAATGTTTTGGCCAAATATGCCACCTGTTGGATAACGAAGATTGAATGGAATGGTGTGGAAAGCAGGATGATTTTCTCGAGAAGACATCATTGAGTTCTTCCGATGCAAAGGAAGTATACGGCCATGTTTTACCGTTTTACCGAGTCTAAAACTAACAAGAGGGTTTGGTGGGCTTGCTTTGCCTTTCGACATGGTTGGAGCATATACGATGATCAGTTCCAGATGAGATTTTGTCGTAGTTGATTTGGATTTGGGAGTTGGTAGAGCCGCGGATGAGTCTCCGTGAGCGCCGTGATGGTGATCATGATGATGCTCGTGATGGTTTTCTTGGTCAAAAGATACCACTACGTTTTGAGTATACTCAATGTTAAGGTTGTAGTCTTCGTCCGTGTTTACAATACAATTGAGACCAGATTGACTATCTTTTTCGGGGTTATTTGTGGTCACTTTAAAGTTTACTGTTTGACCCACATAGCAGTTATCGACCAAATCAAATACATAATTGTCGTATAACATCTCTGAGTTATCGCCCCTACCACCAGTGATGATAAGTCCATAATGGTCGGGTTTGTCAACAAAGGCGAGAGAATTTACTGTGGTCATCTTATGGCCATAACGGTGCCCCGGAGATTTGGGATCGGTTCCGGGATCAAGAAGTTTCCACTTTTTCAGCTCAAGGTTGAATTCCCAGAGATCATTTACGGGTCGGAGCCATGAATTCAATTTAGAATCGTCGGTTTCATCACCACAAACCAATCCTCCAAATACGTACAAGCAATTATTGGCGGCTGCCACTTCATGGAAGAGTCGGGGTGCAGGACGGAGATCAGCGTCAGGAATTACTACACGGGTCCAGACCCGGTCGAGGATATTTAGGGTGAACAATTCGCCTGAGAGGTATCGTTCTATGCGCCTAGACTTGTTGGTGGGCAACTTCAGAATAAACGTTGATACTAAGTCGTCGATGCGGAAATGGGAAAGTTCGAGCCCCACAGTCAAGCCTCCAAACGTGAACACAAGCGAGTTGTAAAGTGTAGAAGCTGACCCCGTACGCACATTTAAGTTGAGGCGGTCATCTCTATCTGTGGGAGGAAGCTGGAGCGAGTAGCATACCGAAGAAGATGGTACCGTACTCATGGGGGTGACTGGCGCCGGGAATGCTGCGATGGAAGATGTCTGGGGGAGGCTGCGTGCAGTATGCGTATATGCAAACTCTAACTGGTGCATTTGGCTTCGCTCCGAACCGTCCATGTGCACTCCGCAACCAGCAGCCGGTGTGGGCACACCCCTATCACTCCAATTCCATTCAGGAACCAAACAAGTTGCCAAACGACCATGTCGGAAGTAGTAGAGTCTGGAGCCACAGACAGTGCCAATGGTTCGTCCTCGGGCTCCATGAGCAGATTGAAGAAGTTGACCAGCGGAAAGACCTGGGTATCACCCTTTAGGGACTCGGCTACCAAGGCCAAGAGTCTCCGCAAGCAATATCGTGAAGAGAATGCCATCGATAAGATCACCGTGCCACTGAAATTTACCCTGCATCCCACATTGGAGCAGCAGAAGAAGCTGAAGCTGAAGCTGAAGCCCGAAGCATCGGCTGAGGCACTGACCCGTTCTTTGAAAGACGAGCCCATCGACACTCCCGCTGAATTAGCTGGTGACGAGCTGAAGGGTGAAACTGGCGACAAGACCGAGGAAGCGGCCGACGAAGAGGCTGACGAGGCTGACGCTGAGGCCACTGAAGAGGTAGATTCCAATGAAGATGCCGTTAAAGATGCTGCTGACGAAGAAGCCTCGGAGGTACCTGAAGTTGCTGCTGACGAAGATGCGGAAGACGCCGACGTCGTTGACCCTGACACCAAAACCGAAGGTGAAGAAGGTCTCACATCCGGTGAAAAAGCTGCCAATGAGGCCATCGAGCAACCTATTGATCTTGTTGTTCAACCTGAATCCAAGTACGAGCCAATTGAGCTCCCCAACCAGGAGACCCTTGATAAGCTTCTGGGCAAACCTAAGTTGCTCAATCGTTATAATGAGCTCAATGCAACTGCAATTGGTTCACTTTCCAAGACTTTGGATGACCCTAACAAGGTAATTGACTTGGGTTCTGGCTTAAAGATGACTCAAAAGCAATTGCTTGAAATCGCTGCCAAGCGTGTCGCTCCTGTGTTGACTAACATTGACAACGAAGTCAGCAAGACTATCAAGGAAGACGAGATCAAGCATCAGCAAGACCTTGACAACAAAGAAGCATCTCATAGCAGAAAGTTGCAGGGTGAATTCGAGAAATACGTTAAGAAATTGACAAAACGTAAGGACGCCTACACCAAGGAGGCCGATAACAAGCTGGAAGACTTGACCCGTTTGATGAAAAATGCCGACACCGCTGCTGCCAATTTTAAGGTGACTAATGCTGAAGAAATTGAGAAGGCTAAGACCGACTTCCAAGAGCGCGAGGAGAAGGCTGTTGCTCAACATGAGACTGACAAGGAGACCCTACTCAAGAACCATGATGAGTTAGAGGCTACTAAGAAACAAGAATTAGAAGATGCTAAGAATGGTCAAGAGGAAGCCACTCAAGAAATTGAGCAACTTCAAGAAAAAAAGACTCAATTGGACAATCGTAACCTGGAGTTATCCGATGAGATCGAGAAATTGACTTCTGAATTAAGTGAGCATGAAACTCGTTTAACTGCGTTGAAGGACGAGTACGAGGAGAAGACTAGTGCTATCTCCAAAAACAAACTGACAAAGGAGGAACTTGATCAGAAGATTACTGAATCTAAGGACGCTTTGAGTCTGAAACACGCTAAATTGGCTGCTTTAGCTGCTGAAGTTGCTGGTTTAGGCGCCATCTTATCCAAGTACTCTTCTAAGCTTACGGACTTGACTCAAGACAAAGAACTTCGTTCTCAACGTTTGAGCGAAGCTAAGGGCCATTATGCTGCCTGGGAACAGGAGAAGATCGATCTTGCTACTGATGTCGCCAGAAAGAGCGAAAGAGAACGTCTTGAGAAAGAAGAAAACAGAAAGAGAGAAGCTGAGGAGAAGAAACAAAGAGAAGAGGAGGAAGCTGCTGCGAAAAAGGCTCAAGAAGAAGCCGAGGCCGAGGAGAAGAGAAAACAGGAGGAGGCCGCTGCTGAAGAGAAGAAGCAACAAGAGGAAGCGCTTGCAGCTGCTGAAGCTGCCGAAGCTGCTCGCAGAGAAAAGGAAGCGGACCCTGAGTACCAACGTGAGCTCCGTATCAAGGAGAGAGAGCAAGAACAAGAACGTCTCTACGCTGAACGTGATGAGAAAGAGAAAGTTCATGCGGAGCGTAAGGAAAAGGAAGAAACCGAGGCAGCCAGACTTCAGGAGGAAATCGAGGCTCTTCGTCAACAAAAGGACGAAAAGGCTCAAGCCGCTCGTTTAGAGGCTGAAAGAGTTGCTCAATTGAAGTTAGATGAAATTGAGAAGTTGAAGCAAGAGCATAATGAGCGTTTGAGACTCATTCAGGAACGTATCGATATGGAGGAAACCCAGAAGAACCGTCTCTTGGAGGAAGTTGATAACCTTAAGAAGATTAGAGAGTTGCGTGAAGAGAAGGCGAGATTGGCAACTGAATTGGAACGCGATGTTGAGATTAAGGACATTCAGAAGCTTATCGAACTGCGTGAACTTGAAGTTGCTCGTTTGACTAAACAAATAGAGTACGATGATGCCGAAGCAAGAAACTTCAGAGGTGCTGAGCAATCGCTGGTGCCTCTTCACTCTGCTAATCTGGTGGGTGCTTCCGTTCCTGACCAAGTTCCAAGAGATGAACGTGAGTTAACCAGCCATCATAAGAATCGTGCTGCTGCAGTCCTTCCTGAATTGAAGGAGAAGAAGGAGGACGAAAAGAAATCTAAGGCTCCATTAGCCGCCTTAGGTGCCGGTGCTGCTGCTGCCACTGCTGCTGGTGCCGCTGGTGCCGCCGCTATCGGTGGTGCAGGCTCATCAGGAACTCCTGATATTTCTTCATCTGATAAAGGTGGAAGAAGAAACTCTCTTCGTAATTCGTTCAAGAAGATATTCAAGAGCGGCAAGCCTGCTGAGAAGTCCAAATCTCCTTCATCGGCTTCTCAGGTTAAGTCTGCCACCACTTCAGACAAGCTGGCTAGACCAGCTAAGGCCGTAGACATTGCACATCAACCATCAGGCACGAATGCTTCTGGATCGTCTGACGAAGTGTATTCTGTTTACGAGGAAGTTTCGGATAACGAATTTGAAGCACACAAAGATGATCCCAACTATTTCGAAATCTCCGAAGAAGAGTTTGAGAAGCGTAAGGCTGCTGCAGCTCTGTATAAGTAGTTCAATTCCAATTTGATTGTGTAATAAGTACTGTATTGTTTGTTTTTTAAATGAAACTAAGTTTATTAAATAATGTAGTTCTCTAAATCATTAAGGTTGCGATGATTCATCAATGCATTAAAAGCGTTTGATTATTGTAATTAATCAAACTTGATCTTTTTACCGGAAGAAGGTACAATAGCAGCACTAGCTCTTTGAGCGGTTGCCAATGCAATAGATGAGTTCATTCTTGGGGCGGGTCTCTTATTATTATTTTTCAACCGTTGTACTCTTTGAGGGTTCATATTTCTGTCAGTAGCGGGACGCTCACGAGCGGTGGTATTGGGTTCATCATTCACTTGTGATACTTCACCTTCGTGGACTCTCTCCTCTCTCTTAGGTGCTCTCTTTGATCGATCTTCTCCATACTCAAGTCGCAATTGACGGTTGATAAATTTTTTGGCTAACTTGGATTTAAGAGCCATCGTTGGTCCCTGCTCATCCTTGAAATCGATAAACGCAAAACCTTTGCACTTTCCAGTATCTTCAAAAGTAGCCATTCTGATTCTTACTATCTCACCGCAGTGTCTAAAATGTTCTTCAAGAAGATCATCGGTAGTGTCGAAAGATAAGTTACCGACGAAAAGGATTCTGGATGGAGGATTCTTAGATAATGGCTTCTCTGGACGACCTTCAAAAGAAGTAGCGTCTTTAATAAGTAATTTTCTGCCATTGAGTTGATTCTCACTGAGAGCGATAACAGCTTCAACGTGGGTTTTTCCTGGTAAATCGACGTAAGCAAATCCTTTAATCTTTCCATCACGCTTAGGAAGGTTTATACGAGACATATCCTCTTCAGTTATGGCAATTTCTTCATCTTTTGTCTTGCCTACAATGAATCTAACTAAATCTTCTCTAGTAGTATCAAAAGAAAGATTTCCGATCCATACGCCAAAAGGAGATTTCGTATTCTTTTCTTCCTGCTGCTCTGCTTCTTCGTCTTGTGGTATGGGCTTTGGGGCTGGATTTTTAGCTGCGATTTTATCGAGGTTTAATTTTCCTTTCTTAAGTTGTCGTTGTTGCTTCTTCGAAAGAGGTACTCCGGCGTTCAAATCAATTTCAAGTTCTTCGAGTTCATCGGTGCCCTCTACTTCATCGATTTTTCTCTTCTTGGACGCCTTAGCCTCAGCCTTTGCCTCCTTAGCGAGCTTTTTTCTTTCTTTCTTTTCCTTTTTAGACTCCATACTCATCTCATCGCATCTCATCTCCATTGATTTTTCATCGAATGGAGGTGCAGGGACGACTCAGAAATAGAAATTTCAGACGCTAGTGATAAATTCCAAGTATTCTACGTGATGATAGGCTATCAAGGTACAAAGTTTGTTCATTTTGAGTCTATTGTAACTATTGTTATTCTTTTTATCATTATCGTTAAACTATTCATTCTCTAATGCTTCCAGCCAAAACCACTTTCTCCAAAGTTCTCCTGCTTCATTGATAATATTATCCATAAAGTCAATCCGGCGACTGCTCAGACTGTCATTAGTGATAATATTATTGCTACTGTTACTGTCATCATCGTCACTCTTTTCTTTTTCTTTCATTTGTTTATACTGCTGGTACCGGCTGGTAAAATTGTAGGATTTAGTTGGCAATCGAGATAAATATTGACGAATTTCGTGCTGATCTAACTCTACCAATGTTCCTTCCTTGGACTTAAGTATTGCCAATGAGATAAAAAGTAATTCAATATGGGGGTCAAGGCGGGAAAACGGAATTGTTGCGTCGCCAATATCTTCTGAAGTAGAAGTACTCAGAGACAGCAGGCGTCTAGTTGGTGTGAGGAGAGGCGAAGTGGACTCCAGAGGTGAATTAGTATTGGAACTGCTTCCGGAAACATTAGTAATAGATAGTCCCTCGAGCAAATCTTTGAACGAGTCCAGTTTTCTGAACTCATCTGGCCTCTCACGTTTGTCCACTTTATCTTCTTCGTCATTACCTACAGACCAAAATACATCGGGTCCCAATTTCTCTAATTGCAGTTTGGTTAACCTTAACTTGTCTTGGTAGTATGATGTGCTTTTCTTGGGATTTTGGGTTCTCCAACCCAATATCATGTCCCAAATACGGCCACGATCGAATCGCAGCCATACTTTAGAACCACCCCATTTGAGCCACCATATGAGCCATTCATCATCGTGACTGCCGAACTTGTTTAGTATCTGCTCTTCTTGGAAATATTCCGAAAGTTCAGGTAGAAGTTTACGCAAACAATAGATGAAAAACAGCACTCGGTCTTCAATGGTTCCTCCATTAAGTGGTAAAGTGGTTTTGTTAAGTTTGGTAGACGGTGATCTGATACGATTTTCAGGTGAATGCAACAATACTAACACCAATCGTTCAAACACATCTTGGAATTTCATTTGTGGGGTAGTTACCATTTCATTTAGGTATTCTTCTAGTTGAGGAACATTCTCAATATAAGCAGAATAATCATCCACAATGTTGGTTATGTACAAGTTATCAGACGACGAGATATCCCGGCCGATCAAGACCCAAGAACTATTTTCGATTGGAGGAAACCATTCGGCCAATCCTAAAGCTATCCAAGTGATAGCCTGATCGTACTTGATGATCTTGCTCCATTTCTTGACGAACTTGAATATCGCCTTCTCTAACACTTCAATCATCTCCATTTCGATTTCATTGATTTCAGGAGAATTTGAGTATTTGAGACGCTGGATATACTTTTTCAAATCTCGTCTAATTTCGAATCGGATATCTTCGTCGCTACTAGACAAGTCTGAAAGAGATTCCAGATCGTCGCTTTTACGTTTTTGATGCAATACTTCCGAGTCGGGTTGCAAAAACGGGTTAAGTACAAATGGGTGATGCTTAAGGAGGATAGGCCAGATGCGCATTCTTAAAAACGGGGGGAGGCCCTTTTGACGAGCAATCAAAGCGAGGCCATGGTAATTATTTTCGTCAAGATATCTTTTACAGAGGTTAAATAACTCCAAATCATAGCGGAAGGAGGGTTTTCGATTGTCAGGAATCGACAGAGACCCTGACGGATTTGACTCCAGCAGAGTATCAGACATTTAAGAGTTATAGCTTTGGATTGATAACTGTCAAAAAACTATTGTATGGGGATGCAAAGGCTGCTAATACATTTTGGGGTAGATTAGCACGATAAATTACGAGGAATGAATAAAAGATTAACGGAAGTGGATATGGATATAATGGCAAAGGATGAAAATCGGGACAAAAGACGCTGTTTTCCAACTAAAATTGATTGAAATTGTAATCTCGCCGAGTAAATGTATCTGTTAGTCGTTTTCAGACGGTGGAAAGCTGTTTTACGAGGTCCGTAGGCCCAGTGATCCGATTAACCCAATGTCTTCTGATCACTTTCCCAAAGATTTTTTGGTACGGTTTTGTGTAGCGCAGCATGTCTATAATTACGCTGCATTCTGAAGTTTACCGGTATATCGCACGTAGTATTACCTAAAAATTTGCTTGAGTCATGCGACCCCTATTTACCATCAGAAGACACCAGGGAGCTATCATCACGTGCAGCAACCCAGGCCGAATTAGTGTGGATGATTACATCGAAGCGATAATTTATGAATATTACCTAATCGGGGGTTTACGGGACCCCCGGTGAATCGTTATATCCGTGAGTGATGAGATAGAGCCGAAGAAGCCGACCATCAAGCCTGATTTAAACCGAGGAGTTTTTTCTCCTGATTTTCATTTAAGGAGGTTCGTGGAAACATGGGCCTTTTAAATAGTTCGACGGAAACCAAAATTAAAAATGCCACCAGCAGTGATCCGCTTGGTCCCTATAATAATGAGCTCGTAGAGATATCGATGCTTACGTACAGTTCCCGACTGTTATCGATAATTGAAACGACCCTTGCTAAAAAACTTAAAAGTTACATTCCGAAAAATGATCCCAAGACGCCGGAACATCTTACGATACAATTAAAGGATAAAGACTGGCTCGTGCTTTTAAAAACTCTTACGGTGGTTCTACATTTGCTACAAAATGGTTCTAGTGAGTTTGTTCATTGGCTCAAGTCTTGTGTTCCAGAATATATTGCTCCTCTACATAGAGCGCACTTAGCATCATCTCGGTATCGGGATGCAGTCAAATTCAAAATTGATCTTATTTATAAATATAGTCGAGACGACTCCAAGTTAAATGCCTTCCGAATCAACATCCACGTCATGCGGCTGGAAATGGCAAATCCTGGGGTTAAACGGTCTAAATCAGTGCTGTCTGAGTTGACGGTAAATAGCAGTAAAAATCATGAACACAAGCATCGGTCGGAAAAGAGCGATGTTCCCCGATCATACAACTCGGGTTTTAGTGGGTCAGGTCGTCGACATTCTACGGGCCTAAATCCTCTTCGCGAAGAATCGACTGATCTTTTGTCACGAGCGTCAAAAGTGGTTCATAAACGATGATTATAGAAACGGTCGCAAACCAGCATATCAGTCCATTGTGCAGGAACAATATTCAGTCCATAGACAAAGTATAGTAGTTATCAGCGATGACGACTTGCTACCTGAAACAACCTAGAAAATAGCCTCCATGTCATGTCAGTGCCATGACCTCAATATTATTTATTCTCGAATTTGCGCTAATTGTCCCGAATTCCGCTTAAACTATTGACGGTTGTTGTCAGAATCTGTGAATTTCTTTTGCCGGTTTCGCACCTCAACTGAATTAGAATTTCTTTTTCTGTCTATGCGTCATTTATTATGGGCGTCCTGCACAAACTGCCCCTTATCTACGCACATATAAATAGGTGTCGTTGCCACTGCCACAGCAGACATCAAATCTTTAGATTCGAAATAGAATACAATGCAAATCTTCGTTAAAACATTGACTGGTAAGACTATCACCCTCGAGGTGGAGTCCTCCGACACCATTGACAACGTCAAGTCCAAGATTCAAGATAAGGAAGGAATTCCCCCAGATCAACAACGTTTAATCTTTGCTGGTAAGCAATTGGAAGACGGCAGAACTCTTTCTGACTACAACATTCAAAAAGAATCAACTTTGCACTTAGTGTTGAGATTGAGAGGTGGTATGCAAATTTTCGTCAAGACATTGACTGGTAAGACTATCACTCTCGAGGTGGAGTCTTCTGACACCATCGACAACGTTAAGTCTAAAATTCAAGACAAAGAAGGTATCCCACCAGACCAACAACGTTTGATCTTTGCCGGTAAGCAATTGGAGGACGGTAGAACTCTCTCCGACTATAACATTCAAAAGGAATCCACTCTCCATTTGGTGTTGAGATTAAGAGGTGGTATGCAAATTTTCGTCAAGACTTTGACCGGAAAGACTATTACTCTTGAAGTCGAGTCTTCTGACACCATTGATAATGTTAAATCCAAGATTCAAGATAAGGAAGGTATTCCACCAGACCAACAGCGTTTGATTTTCGCTGGTAAGCAATTGGAAGATGGAAGAACTCTCTCCGATTACAATATCCAAAAGGAGTCTACTCTTCATTTGGTCTTAAGATTGAGAGGTGGTATGCAAATTTTCGTCAAGACTTTGACTGGTAAGACTATCACCCTCGAGGTTGAATCCTCCGACACCATCGACAACGTTAAGTCTAAAATTCAAGACAAGGAAGGTATCCCACCAGACCAACAACGTTTGATCTTTGCCGGTAAACAATTGGAGGACGGTAGAACTCTCTCCGACTATAACATTCAAAAAGAGTCTACTCTTCACTTGGTTTTAAGATTGAGAGGTGGTATGCAAATCTTTGTTAAGACTTTAACTGGTAAGACTATTACTCTTGAAGTCGAGTCTTCTGACACCATTGACAATGTCAAGTCTAAGATTCAAGACAAGGAAGGAATTCCTCCTGATCAACAACGTTTGATCTTCGCCGGTAAACAATTGGAAGACGGAAGAACTCTCTCAGACTACAATATCCAAAAGGAGTCTACTCTTCACTTGGTGTTGAGATTGAGAGGTGGTAATTAAGTAGATTAATAGGTCATTAATGTATTTTTAGCCGGGCGATATAAATCCTATTGTAGTATTTTATTAATTTCAGCAAGAACAACTGACGATGGATCTCTGCTTCTCAAGTCATCAAGTCTTTGCATTATTGCTTGTGACCTGGTTGCATCATCCTTCAACTTAAGAAGATCACTTACTTCTTTAGAGAGTCTTAAGCACTGAATTTGAACGGAATCAATTTGATCCTGTTTTAAGCACTCTTTCCGTAGAAGATCCCACACATTGTAAATCGAATCGATTTGACTCGGTTGCAACGATATCTTCTCTTGATTGAAAGACAGAACTAACTTTGTCAACCATTCACCCGTCTGTTTCTTCGATCGCCATGTATTTTCAATGCTATCAGTCTTGAAAAGATCAAGCACCGAACTGATTGCTAGTTGAAGTAGTCCCAGGTTTAAGTCTTCCACATTTATAGCACCGAATATGTTCTCGATGTAATCTAAGCGTTCTTCTTCCATTTGAATATTCTTTCTGGAATTGAACTTATGCTTTCCATCATCAATGTCCATGTCACTATCAGAATCGTCATCATCAGCTGGATTGAGAATGGATTCCATTACCTCGACATAAACATCAACTGTATCTTCGTCAACGAACGTATGAATGAATTTTCCAGCCAGTTTTACTGCATGCTTCTGGTACTCTTTATTTCTTCGTTTCGATTCAGTTTTGACAATCCTACAAATTTGAACGAGCTGATTCTCATCTTGCAGAACAACTGATTTAATGTGAATAGAGAAGGAAACAAGGGCATCAAATACGAGTTCTTTTCCAAGCCAAGATTTACCGTGGCATGCTTCCATTAAAATCGTCATAAGTCGAGCAAGAGACTTAGGAGAAACCGTCGAAGCATCACCAAGACTAACACATAAATCAGCGATTGATTTAGCAACGATTTGACGAACGGTGTAAAAGTTGGAGCCAATATGTTTCTCAGCTAGATCAGAGATTTCATCCAAGTAAAGTCTGACAGCGCTATTGCCGCTAGTGTTTTCAATCCATTGTCTTTCAAAGACAATACTTACATTCTTAGAGACATCATGTTGCCCGAAGAAGCAAAGTGGAAGAAAAGCCGTGGCCACAAGATCAAATTTATCACCAGAATACTTGGATACAGCTTCGCTGGCTACAGCTGCTATCACTCTGTTTCTTTCATCTTCCGATTCAAAGTAAAACTTGTGAATCGTGCCGCTATATCTTACGATCGCATCGACGGGAGCAATACGACATAAGTATCCAGCAGCTCCAGCAAAAGATGTCGCGATAGTGTCATTTCTATCATTAATTTGAGTTAGACATCCTTGTAAAAGAGTTTCTCCATACGGTTTGGTTAACTCTAAATGTCTTTGAACCAAAATTACAAGCACTCGGCTTCCACATACTTTTGAAGGAAGTCCCACAGATTTCTTAATTGTCAGATTGAGTATACGAACCACCTCTGGCATCATTTCTTCATCTACGATATCCAATAATTTTTCAATTGCATCCATCATTGGTGATCTACCAATACTTTGCAATCTTTGAGCGTCAATGTCATTACTGTTCATCTTATACTTCTCAGCGTTCAATACAAGGTAGTTGACAACATCTGGCTCTAAAGTAGACATCATGGAAATAAAATTCTCTAACAATGTAGGCACGAAAGTTCGAATAGCTGGACCAGCAACCTTAACAAGCTTCAAAATCGTCTCTAAGGAGAAATTGCGTACGTCTTCAGCATCGCTCAAAAGACCACGGTTACCTAACAAGAAGGGTATTAAATCATTTAATACCTGTTTGGCTCTAGATTCAGAAGATCCTGTAGATGTATCCGCTGCTCTGGTTAACGTGGTGGCTAAACTTCTTGTTAACTTGGTACCAGCTTTCCGTACACTGTCTTTGATGTCGTCGATAGCCCTAAAACTCATGCTCCATATTTCTTCAATCCACTGCTCATATTGTTCCAAAGGTGCTGTTTGAAGCAAATCTGTCAATGCTGTGACACTTCCTTGTCTAACTCTCCATTCCTTATTTCCAAAACCACTTAAAAGTTCCTTCAAGATTATTTCAAAGTATTCCTTAATTGTCTTCGAAGGATCATCGATAAGTGAGTTCCAGATGTCATTCATGGACTGAGACACCCCAGTACTTGGATCATATCGATAACGATAAAGTCTGGGAATAAGCTTATTAGCCAACTTTTGATTGTTATCAAGAAGGTTTGATAGACTTGTTTTAGATAAAACTGATCCAATTCCAAAAGCCATTCCCTTTCTTGAAGACCAGAGAGCAGAAGACTTCGCGAGAGACATGAATTTGTAGACAAGACTAGGGTCTCCTACATCCGAAGCAAGACTTAAGACATCTTTGTAGGTCGAGACAGAACCATCGTCAGTTTTCAAAACATCTGGTGCAAATAATTCCGTGTCTTTGTCCACGGTACCAGCCATGAGACTTTCACTGGTAGTTGAATCGGTGAAAGATTTTAGTAATCCTCTAACCAACGTATCCTTGAGCTCATAGTCCCCCATCTCATAGATCATACTGAGACCACGGGAAGCCAGCTCTTGGACAAAATCATCTCTATCAACTAAGAAACGCATGAAAGCAACATGGATCTCTGCAGCCCGCTCACGAACGGTATCAGAAGTGCCACAGAATTGCACAATTGATAATAGCCATATACAACTGGCTTTACGCAAAGAAGGTTTAGTGGTCTTGGATGCTTTGAGAATATAGTCAAGAAGGAAAGGCAACCTCACATTATGCTTGGGAGCATGCGTTAGTTTCGCTCCTTGGACATCAAATTGACGTTGGAGAACATTGGAATCCCAACCAGAACCAAGAATCAGGAATGCTTCTCCAGACGTGAAGAGAATATCCATCAGTTTCGAAACATGAGTATCGTAAATAATCTTTTCGGAATCGGAAAGTTCATCTGCCTCCGGCGGAGGTTTGGTAATGCTAAGGTATGCTAATGCAGAAATCGATCGTTCGTCTCCTTTCTTGATTTGAGGTACGACTACTTCTACCACTTTCGAGATCTTGTCCTCAATATCAGTACCAAGTTTCAAAGTTGGTCCCAAAGCCCCAAATATAGCTAGCTGACCGAAGCAATCGAGACAAGTATGATATAAAGCCTCAACATTAAGCAGTGTGACTAGGTTGTCAATGAAAGTGTTGAACAATTCAGAGGGGATGGCTTGCTCTCGAGACCGTAAAACAAGCCTTGAGAAAATATGAGCAGCAGAAAGCATGTACCCTTTCGATTGGTATCCGGTAGCCGACACAAGCGTAGTCAATGTCTCAACTATATAGTCCTCCAGAACAACAGGGCTCGTGGCTACAACTCCAATCACTCGACAAAGCTGTGCGGTAGAGCTATCAGTCAAAACTTTGGAGCTTAGGGACGATATATAAGTATTGATATGACTCAGGAGGAAATCGACAATCGCTGGAGGAGCAAGGGCAAGCAATAGAGTGAATGTCGAACCATATACCTCGCTTCGGGGGAAAGTTCCGGAGAACTGTCCAATGAATGCATCAGAGAGTATGTTCATAAATGTCTTGAGGTACGATTCTGAGGGGTTGGCAAGTTGCTCGAGAACTAGCTGTCTCACAGTCTGATCTACTTCAATGGCTTTATCCACTCGAGAAGCCCAGTCCTCGTCAGGTACAACTACAGTTTGCTTACCAACAACTGATTGCATGATAAGTGTTCGAACGCAGAATTGAATGGCCTGATCCATTGAAGAAGCAGCAAGTTCTAAATTTTCCTGCTGCCCAAAGATGCCTACAAGAGACGACAATGGAGGAAATTCTGCCACAGATTTTTTACCAAGAAGTTCAGGAGTAGCCTTAAACATCGGTGAGGTTGCTGAATGATTGAGGTTGAACCAGTATGGATGTAAACCCTTAATAGCCTCCTCAGCAGTATCCAGTCGGTTATTCTTGGACGCTCCTAATATACAGTAAAATCGGGCTTCTGGATCATCAAAAGGAAATGCACAATTAAGGTATTTGATTATGATGTATCTGCAAGAATGAGCACTCTCGTTAGAGTCGGCAAAATATTTGTGAGCTAAACTTTTGAGTTTCATTTGAGCACTAGATGATATAGAAGCCATGGCACTCGTTAAACTTGACAAAGAGTCCTGGATCGTAGGCCGTACTTCGGCGTCTTCGCCTCTAAGGGATTCTAACAAGAATTCTACGTTTTCAAGCTCGTTGCCAAGTAATTTCGAGTTTGAACGAAGAATGTTTCCCAACGTCTCATATTCAAGAGACCGTTGCTTAAGAGCAGTGGGGTAGTTTTTCACTGCTGTGATGTCCATTTTTGGCCAACCAGGACCTAAGATGTCACTCTTCAATTGGGTAAATATATCTTCACTTTGTGTTAGATCTTCAGACATTTTAGTGCACCAATGGATATATTTCACTGTCGTATTTTTAAGCTTGGAATTATCGGAAGAAAGTCCAATCAGAGCAACCTTGGAAAGACCGGTATGCTTAGATGCTATTTCACTCTTAAGAAGAACTGAAAGTATTTTCTCTTGGAGTTGGGATTTAACTGGTGGAGCATCTGATCCTAAGTAAAGAGTTAAAAGATCATTAACGAGTTGCTCGTTTTCAACGCTCACCTTCAATCGTTTCAAACGAGAATCAGCTGGGTCGTTTATAGAAGAGGAAGAGTCACACGATGCAACGATGAGAGGTAGGTACAGAGCTCGATCAGAGAAGCTTGTCTTAATAAAATTAAGTAGTTTCAATTTAACAGTGTGAATCTCTTGTGGCAACTTATACGATACTCCAGCATCTTGAGTAAAAAATGCGGCTTCCTTAGCACTCAATCCAGGAGACAGCACAGGAGTAGCGGTCTGATTGGGAACCAACAGAAAGAAGCGGGATATTACGGCAGATAAGTACATTTCATCATCGGAATTAGTAATGGTAAAACCTTCAGTGGCGTCGGGCACATCCAATAACTTACAAATAATATGAAAGAGTCTAGCTTTTACTGGGTCCGAAAAACTGTGAATGCCTTCGACGACCCGAGGAATTAGTTTGGTCTTTTCTTCATTGGTTATGCGGTCGATACCCCGGACTAAGAATAAAAGTGAGTACAATCTTACCGACAGAGAGTCTACATTATCGGCAACTTTAGGATGTTTGGCTTGTTCTAACAATGCATCAACCGGGAGGGTAATAGTTCTAGCAGCGGTAATTCTTGGAATAACTTGTTGGATAATTTTCAATACGGCCTTTCGAGCATCAGCCAGAGGACTTGCAAGTTTAAGTAAAACAGGGGCCAAATACAATTTCAACGCATTTTCTAGCTGGGTGTCATCAGCAGCGAGAGCGATCTTAAGCTCCACTTTCTCTAACAACGCCAACTCCGACATAGTGTGAAGCCGGTGGCAAGTAGTAGTGGTTAAAACTGGACTAGATCACCTGCACAATGGCATTGACATACCAGTGGCGTCGGTGCAGGAGAGAGAGTAGTGAAACTGTCATATTTCACCGATTCGTTAAATGTAGTAGTATTCTATATGCTATGTATTCTTGTACTCTCTTAAGATCACCGGCACTGATGATGGAGGAAGAGCTCCCAATTCCGTGACAACTTTCTTTATATATTGTGGTGGAGTAAGATCATACATGATATTGAGAATATCGAGATGATCGATCGATCGCCAATTTTCTAAAGGAGCAGCATTGAGGTTTTTAGCATCGTCTTTCTTGGGATTGTTTGGTTTGGCCCTTTCGGCATCCTGTTGTTTGATGAATTGCTCTAAGGCAAAGGATTGCTTGAGTGGAGGCTTCTTTGACTCGAGTCCTTGAATCAAATCATCACTTTCGGCTAATTCGTTATTGGTGACAGAGTCTAGTTGCACCTTGTCAGAGAACTTGATAGATTCACAACAAGTCAACACTGGGATATTACGAGTGTGGCACATCATAGCAATAAGTCCGCTACCAACACGGGAGTAGAGGTGACCATTAGACAACATGGCATGAGCTCCTAAGAACACGCAATCTATATCATCTAACACACTTGATGAAAGTGAACTTATGAGAACGTACTCCACACTAATATGGCTCTTCGTAATTGGTACACCGTCAATAGTACTGTTTATGAGGCTTCTAAGAAGGGCTTTACCTTCAAATAATGGCCGAGAATCTACAATTACCAAATGAAAATGCTTATCTTCTTCAACAGCGCAGTAACGGAATAATTGCTCCAAAACATGGGAGTGCCCAAATGTCAATACTTTGCTGTCTTCAGTGATGTGTTTACAGGCATTCGACACAATAAGACGATCACTTAAGTCGATCTTCTCCTTGATGAATTGATCGATACGCTCACAGAGAAGCTCCTTGGCGTATGAGTCACTTGTATCGATTGATATATGTGAAATCTCTTGCTTCAACCAACGAATTGCATTTCCCATAGATATTGAAAGTGGGCGGGCAGTTTTAAGGTACTCTATTTGATGAGAAAGGTGCCCGGTAAGGTGACGAGTTAATGTGGTGTTCTCGGGAGTCTTGTAGTCTGCAATTACCGTTTTAAACACTTCCATCATACGACGCAATCTCGAAATGGATCCGACTATCTTGTAGGTAGAATACTGAAGAGTAAGAGATAAAATAGCAGGATGCACGATATGAGAAATTGCAGGCGATGAGGCATTACGTTGCTCACGAGTTTCCAAGTGACTGAATAATCCCGGAATCTTTTGTTTGGAGGAATTACGGATTACAGTCAGATCTAGTTGTTTCTTGATATTGGTATTAGTAGCAGTTTGTTGCTTCTTCTCTTTCTTTTGACGAGCGTTCTGTTCCTGTTGTTCGACTGATATGCCGCTCGCAGTCTTCTGGGCGGCTCTTTTGGCGGCTTTCTCCTTTTTCTTTTGCTCTTTAAGCTCCTTGTTGGAAGGCTTTCCCGGTTTAGGTGGGGCTGGCACCTCCTTCTCCTTCTCAGACATGATAATAGGAGTTAAATGAAGGTTCTTCGATCTAAGGCTCGCTCTGCAAATGCTACTTGATTGAAAATTTTGGGTGTGTCTCACTCATAAATAAACTAGTATATAAAAACCTAAGCTTCAGCGAGCTCACCAAATGCACCTCTTTTTTTCGTAGTGTCATACAATCGTAAGATCTTCTCTTGATCTTGGTTTTCTTCCTGCGAGAAGGCAAACCCTCTTTGCTTTTTGATTCTCTGGACTTGCCGAACTTTACGTATAGCTTTCTGGAATTGTTCCATTCGAGGTCTGTAATCTTGAATGTTATACTTCTGGATTTCTTGAACGAAATGGTAGCTCTCAGGATGGTGCATCCGCTTGAAGAACTTCCATGAAAAGTCTCTCAATAAGCACAAAACAGCAACGCCGAAAACAACAGCCCAGAAAGTAATCGTAGGATACGTCGCCTTAAGAACTCCTCTATACTCTTGCAGCACATTTATAGCTGGTGCCACAATCGAATAAACTGGGAACCAAGCAAGCCAAAGTAAGAATGATCCAGGAATGGCAAGCAAGGTAAATTTAGTCCACATCGTAACCGTAAGAGCAGCCTTACCTAACGCCGTAAGCAGACATGCCGTATAGATAGTTGTTCCCCATGCCCAGTTGTTAATTATTTGACCTCCAGGAAGGTTATCACCGTGTCTATAAATAAAGAAGGAACATAAGAAGATAAGAGCCAGGTGGTAGAACCCATTGACAATCCATCCCCAAAAAATGGTAAAGTTAAAAAACCGCTTTTGTTGACCTAGCTTGTACAATTGAGGGTAACGATCCAAAAGACGAGCAGATACAAACTGGTCGAAGACACCCATCACGAAAGGAGGGAACACGGTAAACAACACATTGTAGAAAGTTAACGTCCATGATTCTATGATCGATTGACCTGAGAAAGCATTGGTAAACACGAACCAGAACTGAGTCATGTATAACGCAATATTTTTGTAGAAGGAATATAAGATGGCCGTACTCACACGCTGGTACGACCACGCTCCATGAACTAGAAGCAATTTTCTCAAATACTTGAATTGACCAATCGAAACATCGGCACTTCTTGCTGCTTGCATTCCCTCAAGTCCAGAAATACCAACACCAACATGGGCAGCTTGAATCATAGAAACATCATTTGCTCCGTCACCAATAGCTAAAAGCAACGACCCTTGCTTTTTCCGTTTAACCATTTTAACGACTAAAGCCTTTTGAAGTGGAGACACACGACAGCAGATAACAGCTTTGCACCGTGAACCCAAGTTGATGAATAAATCTTCTAAATCAGGTTCTAGTGCAAAAGTTAATGAGTGACCATCAATGATTAAGGCAAGAGACGAATCGAGCAGACCATCTTCAACATCGTGTTGATGTTCCAGGATAGCATTCAATTTCTCCTCCAAGTTGAGTCTAGTGTCCCTCTTCGTTTCTTCATTAATAATAAGAAGATTCATGTCTTCGCTTAACAATTTACACAGCATACCGATATTAATTGCAGTTTCTTGACGATCTCCCGTCAATACCCAAATCTTAATACCAGCAGTCTGCAATGTTTGAATTGTCTCAGGAACACCATCTTGAAGCTTGTCCTCAATGGCGGTGGCTCCCAACAAGAAAAGATCATGCTCGATGAGTTCAGCTACCTCGTCCAACTTCTCAGAGCGTTCTACCATAGCGGTAGATGCCTCATAGTACTTTTGACTCCACGAGTTATACTCAGCATCAGGTACAATTCTTGTAGCAATACACAATGTACGCAAACCTTCAGCTGCGAAATCTTCTAAATGTCTCAAAGTAGCATCAACGAATGGCTGTTCGCCTTGTGATAAACGCTCTAAGATCACTGTATCCGCACCCTTACAGAACAACCTGATACGTCCATCGGGACAACGGAAGATGGCAGACATACGCTTTCTGGTAGAATTAAATTCACAAAGATTCAACAACTCATATTCTGATTGAGTGTTTCCTGCTAGAGTGTTCTCTATGGTTACTCCTTTAGGTCTACGAATAACGAACTTGTAGCCCAAGTCCGCAGCACCTTGGACCAAGGCGCCTTCATCGGGAGAAGCTGCTTGATACTTGATAGAGCCGTCGTCGTTAACCTCTGGAATAACAGTATGACAGGTACTCAATAAGGTGAAGAATTCATTGATAACCGCCAGATCCCTCAGTGACATATCAGCGAGACGCTCATGCATGACTTCAAATGTATTGAAACCAACTTCGATACCGTCAATTTCATTTACTTGACCGTCTTCAGGAATTTCTTCAATGTAACAGTGACCACCGATGGTGCAAGCTTTAAATTCCATAATATTTCTGGTAAGAGTTCCGGTCTTATCAGAGAAGATATAATCAATTTGGCCTAGCTCCTCAACCAAAGACGAAGTTCTGACACCAGTTGGGGTATCAGTATCAGGAAAATACATATCGAGATCACTTCCTATCATAAAAGCTTGATAATACTTGATGATTTCCACTGTTACAAACAACGAAATTGGGACCAAGTTTGAGAAAAGAATCCAGTAAGTAAGAATATCTTGGAAAAATAACTTGGCAAGATTGGTATGGTCAAGTTCTAAATACCACATTCTCTTTCTGTCGATGCTCACCTTGATCACATTACCAACAGTTGAGATCAAGGACAAAACGATAAGAATACCAAACAACGCCACAATCTGCAAGTTGATGATTCTCTCTACATCAGTTCTCTTGATCGGAGTCGCGGTAGCGTTTCTCATTAATTTTGTTTCATGACCAGTGAAAACAACAATACCATGGATCCATTGGGTGTTACGTAAAGTGGCTCCTCTAAGCAAAAGCTGCTCCGGAGAAAGAGGGATGTCTCTTTGACCAATATTTTTGAGAACTCCTTCGTATGTGTATAATGATGAATTAGGTTGTTCAGATGAAATCTCCGAGCGAGATAAGTCAGCTACCAAATCCCGTGGATTTACTAGATAAAGAGTTTCAGGACGACCCTGCTTAATCTTTAGATTCGTTTCTCCATCTAGATTGGCAGTTTCAATGTAGCACAAACCTTCTGGTTCAGAAGAGGAAAGAAGAAGCAAATCAGCAGGAAAAGGCTCCTCATTGGTTACTTTTACCACGTCTCCGACTTGAACTTGAATCCATTTTCTCGACACGAACTCGCCACTACTGACGTCTAAAACAAGCACTCGAGTATTGTTAAGTTCTCGGTCAGCGTTTGCACGTTTGATATCTTCCATTATTTCTTTCACGGCAGACACAAGAAGCACGATGGTCAACGTACCGATGGTGGTATATCTATTAGTTGGGGAGACGTTTGGAACTTGTTGAATAATTGAGGTGAACAAGAAGAACAAATTGGCATATTTGCTGAACTGTTCGAATAAAAATTTGGGAATGAATGTTGCGAAGTTATATTTCGTCGTAGAAATATAGTTACCGTAGTACCTGAATTGAGCATTCGCTTGGTGATTTAAAGCAAAGATCTGTCTTGGACCTTTGTCAGGTACAGGTTTACCTTTACGAGACCCTCCGGCAACAGACTGCTTAATGTTTCTAAAAATACGTCGAATGTCAAATTCACTCAGCTGTGGTTGGTCTCGGAACGGATTTTCTTCCGGATCTTCATTCATGCCGATATAATTGGCTCCTTCTCTGTTACGACCGCTGAAGAGTCCTTGGCCAGAAAATAAGCCTTGAGGTTGTTCTGGGTTATTTCGAGTGCTAAGTAATATAACTTGTCGTCTGGTAGAGTAATCATCGTAATGGCTCTGGCCAGTATGATCATCTTCGTCATCTGATATTATGAAATTGTCTTCAAAAGGATTGTGAGACGACTCATTTTGGGACTTAGAATGATTCTGCGGAACCGAAAACTCGTAAGGATTCTCGTCACTCTCGTGATGAGGTTGTGGATCCAAATCAATGAGGTTGCCCTCCAGTTTGAATGGGTCCATAATGTCACACCTACAGCTTAGCGGCTAAAAAGGTAGGACAATGGTTCAAGGGGATACGAAAAATGTGATTCAATGAATAGGAACACGCCAATCGTTTTGAATGCCAGTGTTGATCTGGTGTTGGTGTTAGGGTGCACTTGGAGGTGCCTTGAACGGTTGAGAATGTGATGAAACTATAGCGGGAGAACGGCATCAGGAAAGTATAAATGTACAAGACCAGTCTCGCTTAATGGATGAAAACGGTGAAATGAGTTGGCCGTTCATATGAATTTTCAATTTCGTTATGTTCCAATGATATGTCGCTTTAGTCTCGTTCAACGATGCATATATATTTAATAATAAGAATAAAAACTAGTGATTTCAAATAAAAGTAATCGGAGCCTATCCTCTCCATAGTGTTAACATCAGTTCCCTTAGCCGTTCAGTTTCCCCTGTTATCTTCATTTTGCACACATAACGTATGCTAGATCTCTATGTTTATATGCAGTTCCTAGGGTTTTGCAGCATGATATTACTCACGATGCGCAACTCAATCTTCCGTTCATCCATATCGTACATTCATACCCATGGCTTCCATTGCACAAGAAGCTGCGAAGGCTTTTTCCCAGCTTAAGACTCTTTCAAATGAAGAGCGGTCTCTGGCACTTCAGAAAATATATGATGGCTTGAAGGCAGCCAAAGATCGGGTTCTTGAGAGCAACAAGATCGATATGAAAAATGCCAAAGACAATAATCTTTCCCCATCTTTAATCAAACGATTAGACTTATCCAATCCCGGAAAGTACGACACTATGCTCCAGGGAATATTAGATGTCGCCAACTTGGAAGATCCAGTTGGAAAATGTACCTTGGCCAAAAAATTGGACGAAGGTTTGGAACTCTACAGAGTCACCGCTCCGATCGGAGTCCTCTTAATTATTTTTGAGTCTAGGCCAGAAGTTATTGCCAACATCACTGCATTGGCAGTGAAGTCTGGAAATGCCGCCATTTTGAAAGGTGGTAAAGAATCCTATCAGACGTTTAAGGCTATGAGTGACATTATCAACGAAATTTTGAACAGAGAGACTAAAGTTCCTGGCCCAGCAATTCAGCTCATTCAATCTCGTGGTGATGTTAGTGAGTTGCTTCTGCAAGACAAATATATCGACTTGGTGATTCCTCGGGGATCAAACGAATTGGTCAGAAACATCAAGGACAACACTAAGATTCCGGTGTTGGGTCACGCTGACGGTATATGTTCTATTTTTGTAGATAAAAGTGCCGATATCAAAAAAGCTACCAAGATCGTTATAGATTCTAAAACCAACTATCCTGCTGGTTGCAATGCCGTTGAGCAACTCTTGGTTCACGAAGATATAAAATTGGATGCTTTGGCCGAGATCTTGACTGGGTTAGCGGACGCAGGAGTCACTATTCATGCCGATGCTAGCTTGCTCGATGAATTAAAATCTGCTAGTGATTTCTCCATTGGGGACAAGTTGCAACCGGCTGAGGATGATGCTTTCGATAAGGAGTACTTATCGTTGGACATATCCGTGAAGAGAGTCAAGTCTGTTGATGACGCAATTAACCATATCAACCTGCATTCCTCTAAACACACTGACTGTATTATCACTGAAACTAAAGCTAATGCTGATATATTCTTAAAGGGAGTAGACTCTGCCGGCGTATATTGGAATTGTTCTACCCGTTTTGCTGACGGTTTCAGATACGGTTTTGGAACTGAGGTAGGTATCAGTACGAATAAGATTCATGCCAGAGGTCCTGTTGGCTTAGAGGGTTTGATGAGTTATCAATACCAGTTAAGAGGTGATGGACACATTGTAGGAGAGTATGTTGGTGGAGGTGGAAGCAAAGAGTTTGTTCATGAAGATATTCATATTTAGGGTTTGGAGTAAAAGAATTAGAAATGGGCAATTATTTGACCAAGATTATTTTTTATTGACGTAGTCAGGAGAGACATAAGATGTTCTCCCGGTCAACCGTTGTGTCCTACAAGACATTTTTCATGTCTCACCATTGGATTGTGATCTAAATAATAATTTTCACTTACGTTGAACAATGGGATATCATGAAATTTTCATTATTTACACTATTTCATAATTAGACCATTACATAAATAAACTATAAATCAATGCTGTTAGCGAATTCAGAATAGTCCTTGGGAGGGAATTGTGGAAAATGGGCCACTACTTTAGCAGCTTTGTCGTCATTCAAATCTAATTCACTCCATTGTCTCAATGTGAAGAAGTCAGTCAATGACTTTATCCAATTCATACGAGTATCAATACTCACAAGGTCATCATCAATAACAACCGTGCTGCGCAATTTTGCTCGGATAATTCCCAAGTTCTCTACTGCCTTGTTCATATCTACACCTTTAAATGTGCGAGCGATATCATCTTTAATCATACGCAGAAGTCTAGGAGATTTGCCGTTTGTAGAGATCATTATTTGAAGGCTATCTTGATTAAACATACTTCCGAAGTAGAAGTCACACAAGGGAGGTTTATCGGCAATATTTACAGGAAGATGAAGATATTTACATTGGTAGTAGATTTTGGTGGAAAGCTCATAATCATCGATGCAGCATAAAACCACAGCGAATCTTGCCAGGGCCATTTGGGCCACTTGCTCATAATTATCAGGTCCGATGTCATTTAATGATATTGAGTTGAGAGTATTATTAGACTCATACATTTGAAGATCTGATGTCTGATAGTCTCTGTCGACCAAATTTTCAATCTTGCCTGAAGCAGCAAGCAGCAGAATGTCGGCGTGGACATTGCCAGATCCGGTCACCACGGTGATTTTTGCTGACGCTTTGATGAGGTGATGAACTCGACTGAGGGCCACTTCTCCGGCACCAATTACCAAGCATGGCTTATTTTGGACCTGGTGGGCAAGTATAAGGGACATGTGGGGTGAATGTGAATAGAGGCTGGGGAACACTCGTGCCTAGGCGCAATAAAGCTGGTGCAATGGGCGGAAAACCGTTGGACCCAGATAAGACAGATAGAGGGTAATTATGATCAAACGACTCAAAATTGGCGGTTTTTAGTAACTCAAACTATTTCTCTACCTAATACAACCCCATATATCACCCTATATCTGTTACCCGTCGGTCCACACTTAAGAATCTAAAAGGGTCCAGATCCACCCAGACCCCACGATCGTGACCGGCGACAAAAAAAATGCGAAAATCGACTCTGAGACTCAACTTGTGAAAGCCCACCACTGGTCTGGGAGCTAGTACGAGTAGAAATCGTTATAAGTCTACCAAACGTTGTACAAGAGTGGTGAGCCACTCAGATACCCCAATCGTGAGTCCACTTTGTTGTTGAGACCCCTATCGGCAAACTTGTGGCTTTTCCGATTCAATTTTTTTTTCGCCGCTTTTTGAAGTTTCCCCACCATAATTGGTCCACCATCTGAAACAACCATCATGCTTCATACAGAACGCCGAAAGTCGATGGCAGAGAGGCGCCCAAGCACCTCCTACACTCCTCCAGTGATTCCCCATCTTGCTGGCTTAGAGAAACCCCAAGCCCACACTCTCCATTTGGACCAATGTGATGTCTTAATTATGGGCACTGGTCTCACCGAAAGTGTATTAGCATCAGCATTATCGTGGCAGGGTGTGGATGTGTTGCACATCGATGCGAACAACTACTACGGAGATCTGAGCTCCACATTGACCATCGAACAGATCAAGCGCTGGTGCAACGACGTCAACCAGGGCAAAGTGGCCCATTTCCAAGACGCCCAAATCTACATACCTGGTACTGCTGGCAGAAGAGACAGCAAGGAATACGGTCTTGACTTGACCCCCAAGTTGATGTTCGCTCAAAGCGATTTGTTGGCGTTATTGGTGAAACTGCGAGTGTACAGGTACCTCGAGTTCCAAAGTCTTAGTAACTTCCACGTGTTTGAGAACGACAACTTTTCCAAGAATGTGGGCAGTACGTCCAAAGAAGACATTTTTACTGACCAATCGTTGTCATTGCAGACCAAGCGTCGCTTGATGAAGTTTCTTAAGTTTGTGTTGGGCTCCGATGAAGCTGCCAAGGCTACAATTGACGAACACAAAGAAACTCCAATCATCGAATTCTTATCCAGTCAATTCGGTCTTGAAACCCCACAAATTAACGAGTTAGTGTACCTGATAGGATTGTGCACAAGCAGCCAAACCAAAACTCCGGAAGGGCTTACCAGAATAAAGCGGTTCTTGTCGCTGTTTGACGTATACGGCAACTTTCCCGTAATGATGCTGAAGTACGGTGGTCCTGGTGAATTGTCTCAAGGTTTCTGTAGAAGTGCTGCTGTCGCCGGTACCACCTACAAGTTGAATACCACCCTTGTTGACTTTGATCCCCACACCAAGGTATGCAAATTTAGCGATGGTCTGTCTGTTAAGATCAACGAACAGCTTTTGATATCTCCATCTCAGATTCCTCGCTTTCTTCAATCTGGCTACAATGAAGTCACTTCCAAATTGCGACTTCATTACATTACCAGAATGACTACAGTTGTGAAGAAGGATTGTAAAGAGTGGATCTCTGATAATGAGACTTGTTCTGTTGTCGTATTCCCTCCACAACTGTTGCCTACTAACAATACTCAGGCAGTACAAGTTATAATTCAGAATGGAGGCCTGGGAGTGTGTCCCGTCGGACAGTCGGTATGGTACTCGCAAACCAGTGAGCAGGACTTGCGGAAAGCTAAAGAGGACTTAGAAAGCGCGTTTGAGAAGATGGAGACGGCCATTTTGCGTGAATCTTCAAACAATATAGACGAAGTTCTCGACGAAAGCGATTTCGTCGTGGGCACAAATGGAACGCCAGTCGTGGCCAATTCGTTCAAGTTGGGCAAGTCGCTCCTGAGCTTTGTACCTAAAGAGAAGCTTGAGATTATTTGCAAGGTGGGCTACGTTCAAAGTACCTACGTGGAACCTAATCTTGCTAATCAGATCCATCCCTACACTGATGCCAATGTGCTGATGCGCACGCTAGCTGATCTGGACCATATTATTTTCACCAACATGCCATCGGGAGACCTTAGTTACGATGGAGTTGTTAGTGATTGTAGAATGCTCTTCTCGCGTATCACGGGCTCTGAAGATGACTTCTTTGACGTTGATTTCGAGGACGATGACGAACTTGACCAGGACCCCACTACCAATGCGGCCAGTGAGGCAGTCAAGAATGGCGACGTCCTCATGAAGGATCATGAAAATGCCATCGATAGCAGCGACGACGACGACCACCATGGACCATTTGGTACCGATCTGATGGAGCTTTAGCTAGTAATAGACATATATTCGAAAACATCGGTATCATCGTAAACCGCAGTCACAACCACGTGACCTGCACTGAACGGGTGCATGGGTGGCGATTTTGGTTTTGTGTAACTTTCAGCAAATGAAAAATAAATTTCACATCGCATTCTCACCACTGAGCGGATTATATCTGACGAAGAAGTCTTATTGAACATGTCTGACGTTGAAGAACAACAAATTGTCGAAGAAGTTGCCGTTGAGCAAACTGAGGCTGGCTCTATCTCCATCGAGGATGCCTTGAAGGTTGTCTTGAGAACCTCCTTGGTCCACGACGGATTGGCCAGAGGTTTGAGAGAAGCTTCTAAGGCTTTGTCCAGAAAGGAGGCCCAATTGTGTGTCTTGTGTGACTCCGTCACCGAAGAGTCCATCATCAAGTTGGTCGAGGCCCTCTGTAACGAGAAGGACCACAAGATTCCTTTGATCAAGGTTTCTGACGCCAAGTTGTTGGGTGAGTGGGCCGGTCTCTGTCAATTGGACAGAGAGGGTAACGCCAGAAAGGTTGTTGGTGCCTCTTGTGTTGTTGTCAAGAACTGGGGTGCTGACACTGAGGAGAGAAACATCTTGATTGAGCACTTCTCCCAACAGTAGGTGTATATTAGTTTGTAATAAACTGGTAATTTAATCATTTGTCATGTAGATGAACCTCTTTGGTTATGGTGTAGGTTATGTGTATACTGCAGATAAGAAGATCCAGGCTGCTGCGAGAAATCAGCCTGCATGTTTGGCTAGCGATTAAACTACAATGTCATCAATGGATAGATTAGCCAAAAGATCGGCTAGAACTCGAGGGCTGGGGTAAGTAATCCAGAGTGAATGAATAAAGGAATCGAACTAAATTGTTATATTATACGAAATCTTTATTTTCATGACCTTTGTTTTCCTCATCGAAACTAACCCAGTAAACGCGCTGTTAACGTGTCTGAATTCAACATCAAAATTGATGACGATGATGGCTTTGATCTCAATATTGACTCACCTCCCCAGCTGCCCCCCATAATAACTAGATCAGAGAAAAGAGCTCGAGAAAAAACCGAAATAGAAGAGCCCAACTTGAGAGATGATTTCTTTGCTTTGGATTTTGACCAGGATGTGCCCAAAAACAAGAGAACTAGAAGAAAATCAGCTAAAATTAACATCAAGACTGAAAAGACTGAAAGACCTAGACATATTTCGACATTTAACCTTGATCTGGATGCTGATGATGAGCCTAATATACTGGAGGATAGATTATCATTAAGCCCTGAACCTCTCGAGGAACCACCGAAGAGAAAGAGAAAGTCAAGTGCATCTACTACTAACGTAACGAAAGAAACAACCAAGCTGCGAAGGTCTACTCGTAAAAGAAAGGAGCCCGAATTTCAATCACAAACTATAGCCAAACTTCTTCAACAATCAAATCCTAAAGTGTTTGCGGAAGAAGATAACGAACCACCCATTCCATTGTCAAAAACCCGTAAGAACGAACGCCAGAAGCCACTTCTAATAGACGCTGAACGAATTGTAAATGAGCGTACCCAAAGTAAGAGAGTCAGAATCAATACAATTGATGTCCTCAAGTATCTTGTGCAAACATTCGAGCCACCGAAAGCGGCCAAGAAGGAACGTCTAGATTCACAAGTGGTGCACGACGAATTCCGAACGCATATGGTTAGTTATCTTAACGTGCTTCAGGACTTGCACGGTGTGATTAATGATTTGAATGACGATTTACAAGAGACTCAAAAACGCAAGCAGGAATTGCGTTCTTTGATATACGAACTTCGTAAGAAACATGGAGCCGTAGGAAGCGAGTTAAGTCAACTTAGGGCAGACTATCACAACGAGAAGTTTAAGTTTGAACAATTCAGCCGCACTAGCAATGAGCTTCGGAACTTGAAGCATCAATCAAAATCACCTCAACAGATTAATTTACACGGACTTGTGGAGCAACAGCTACTACAAGTTTCAAACATTTCCAACCCGGTAACTGGATTCACCGAGAAATTGAAGATGATCAACGACAAGCTAGCAAATAAGTAATTAATTTCAAGTATATTAATGGAAATATAAATTGCCAATGATAATACATCTACAAGCACTACTTAAATGCTTACCATCAGGCAGCGGCAGATAAAAAGTTTGCTCATCTACGGTAAGATAAGTCTTGAATATACGAGTGATCCACTATACTCAAATTTACATGTCTTCGGCAACCAAAGCAACGATCATTCTGTACAAGTAGAAGAAGAATACCAACAAGTGGAAACCCAACTTAAGGAATGATTCCTTCTTATGCTTGGACAAGGTTCTGAAGATCTCGGTAGCATCTAACATGTGGTTCTTGTTCATGATCTTGTTGACATTATGAGCCAACAATGGAGCATTTAACAAAAAGGTGAACCAGTAACCGTTAACAAGGAACAAAACGGTCAAAAATCCGTGCAAGGCAGCTTCTGGAATAAAACATGGATTTAATTGGTTACACAACTCGATAGGGTTGATGTAGTCACACTCCAAGTCGGAGTACTTGATAGTGAAGTACACTTGAGCAAACAAGTTCACCACGTTGGTGAGCATGGCGAAGATAAACAACCTGAGTTAGAATCGGACCAATTTTTTTTAACAAAATTCGTCGATCATCGAGTGAAGCAAGCTTTGGGATTAGCAAGGCACCCTCGAACCGATCAAATAAGTGATTAAACATACCAGCTCTCTCCGTTCATTGTTGAATAAGATCTGAATAAGGAAAGTAGTCTATCGATGAAAAGGCAATTTTCATTGCTGACATACACATGACATAATCTCATTTATTGTGATGCACCCAGTTAGGCAGCCGTTTACGATTGAAAGATAAGTAGTGCTATACTTCTATACACAGCCATTGAACCCCATTATGTTCAAGAAGATCCTCTATATTATGGGTAGTGCCAAGCTTGGGGAACACATACAGACCGTAGGTAATTATATCCTCCCATTGTTGTTTGGCAGCATTGTAGTATGACCGTAAAATGGAGAGTTCCGGCCTGGCCTTATTATAGAGCATAGCCTGGGTCCAGTTACCGATGCGGATCAATTTTCCCTCGTAGGTATCGTCTGAAACTTTAAAAACCGTAGCAGGTGGCTTAGAGCCATCTTTTTGTTGCACTTCTTCGGTCGGTGAATGCTTTTCAGGATCCAATGTTCTCCAGATCTCGATATATTCAGACTCTACACCAGTATCGGGGTGAACCATTGAACCAGTTTCTTTGTGGTCGTCACTACCAGGAATACTAGAAAAGTCTCCGATATCAGGTTCTCCTCCTAAACTTTCAGGATGTCTCCCAGCCTTAAGGTCTTCTGCTATGGCAGCAGAATCAATATCTTTTTTGAAATGGATCCTAGATTCACTTAAATCTTCCTCAATTCCACACATGCACCACTGGAATACATCATCGATGCCACGATCACTTCCTGATTTGAGCGGATATTGGTCGCGAAAGATTCTAATATCCACGAAATGCCTTCCAGGGGAAGTCATCACGAGAGTATTAGAGAGCTCCTCTGGCTCCTGGGGAGGCCATTGAAGTGATACACGGGTAGTAATGGACATGAATTTGGTGATTTATGGGCCCTGTCGTCCCCTATTTATACTTGCCAGGTATTCGCCCAATGAGGAAGTAGCGCGCTACGAGCAGATGTTGCAAATTCCGCTCCCCACAAAATGATAAGCGGCTGAAAAAAGCCTACTGCGATAAATGCAATTGGGCGTAGCACTGCAGCCGTTTAACGTTTGTGATAATTACTCCATCTAATTTGCGGAGCTTGGGGAAATAATTAATCAACAATGTTTCGTAGTTTACTCTTCTTTGTAATTGAGCCTGATCTCGGCTAATTTTCTCGACGTATTTAGTATCACGTTCCATCCAGTCACTAGTATTCTTGTTCAATGCTTTGTAGTGAATGGCAAAACTTTCAATGTCGTCCAACGTCTCGAGTTCAATTGGAGCCGGATTGTGTGCGTCAAACTCTTGTGGGCTGAAAACATAGGGATACAAATCTGTAGTAACTGGATTCAATCTCAAGTCTAACACTTCCAAAGAACTTCTCGAGCCAGCTAAACTCGCTACTAAATCTTTAAGCTTAATGACGTTATTACTCACTAAGAATAATTTGCGGAGATTCACAAGCAGTTTAAGTTGAAGGACGTTAGATAACTTATTGAAGTTCAAATTCAATTCAGTCACATTGGGAAATACATCAGCAAACTGAACTGGAAGAGTCTCAAAGGCCATAGCAGAAAGCGTCAAGCGGCTAATTGCCAATAAAGGCGCCTGAAGGTTCAATTTCAAACCAGAATTTCCAGAGATATCAAGAGTTGTAATTTGCCTAACATTTTCAAGCGCAGTGAGTACCGTTCGAAGGTGATTCTGGGACTTGAGGGAAATTTCATCTAAGTGTTCTAATCGTTGTAACTTAGTGATTTCCCGAATATCATTACCATCCAATCGAAGTACACGAAGATATGGAAAGACAGAGACATCAATCGAACGAAGCTTGTTGCTCTTGACAGACAATTTTTTTAAATGGGAATGAAGCCCTTTACACAGAACGCTGGAGAGTCGGTTCTCATTGGCATTGAGAACCCGCAAATTCGGAAGCTGCTCAAGTCCCAGAATACTAGGAATTCTGTTCTCAGCAACATTCAATTCTTGAAGATTAGGAAGCTCAAAGGTTGAAAAATCTAGCCTGTCACTCAATTGATTCCGAGATACGTCTAATACAATTAAGTTTCTTAAATGCGAGATTCCTTCAAGACTCAGGAGTCGGTTGCTTGACAATAAAAGCTTATTCAAATGAATATTGTGTCGTAATGACTCTACCAGCTCGAGACCGTTTTCTGCCAATTCTAATTGCTGCAAGCTTCCAAACTGATGAAACGAAGTGATATTCTCCAACTTGTTCCTGGAAGCATTAAGCAGCAACATCTTTGGAGGTAATCCTGTCAAGTACTTGAGATTGTTGCGAGCTACATTTACCGAAATAAGTGATGGAAGAAAGTCTGACAACGTCTTGATCGAATCAAGATTCTGGTTGGAAAGGTCTACCTCTTCAACATTATCCCACAGAGTCACGGGGATTATCTCTGTTAATACAGACACTAAGCGCTTCTGCGTCTGTGTAAAGGAAACATTATCAAGAAGTGATACCTGCGTAACATCATGTGGTAAGAAGCTCCTTTGCTTAGGAGTCGATCTTGAGCTACCATCCGGTAACTGGAAGGAAACTTCTTGCTTCAGCTGCTTTGAAGCCCTATTAAAATTAGCTGGCTTCAAAATACTTCTTTCACGCTCATTAATCGTGGACAAATCCTCAATTGAATCCAAGCTGCTAACACCATTTTCATTATTATTAGGGACCCATCGCTGATTTTCGACGTCAAGGACCATATTATTATACACTGTTGGCAAGTGTGCATCCGGCTTTACATGACCTACACGACTGGCGGCTGGAGATGAGTGATCTGATGGCGATCTCTCTTGTCGTTGTTGAAGTCGCAACTGAGAAGCACGCTTCCACTTGACAACATCGTTGATGCTATTAATTTCATCTTCAGTTAGATCAACCGAAGGCAGATTAACAAATGAATCATACAATCTATCTCTCGTTTGTTGGTTCATTGCGGTCTTCAAATCATTATTTTCTCTGATAAGTTGCTCAACGATATGTTGCTGGTCATCTCTAATCTGTTCAAGCTGTCCCAAGCGCTGAAGAATCTCATCAAACTTGTATGCTGGAGGAATCTCTGGTGGCCTAATATGATCCCTTTCTCTAGCATCTTGTAAATTCGTCTCGTCATAAGTAATAGAATTGAGCTGATTTAAGTTCTCGACTGAGAGCTGGAGCCCGCCATCATCTGTAGTATCTTTAGCATTATTATGATCCTCTTCACTATCATCTGAAGTAAATTCATCATCTTCCTCATTATCTTCATTTTTCAGTTTTATACTTATATGGCTGGAACTGTCTTCGTTAAAACCAGTAGTAAAGGAAGAATAGTCATCTTCCGCAACCTTCGCTGTCTTTGGCGTAGAAGTTCCTGTTGAATGCATATTATTCTGGTCATTATTTCCTTTAAACCCACGCTTTTGGATGTTGTCAAATATAGTATTAGCATTTTGGAAGAACTGCTGCTCAGTATACGTCCCGGACTTCGTAAAGTTTCGAATCTTCTGGGACGTCTTTGGTACAATTGAGGGAAGTTCATAAGGCTTCGAAGGAGGCAGTTGAATATGGTCGTCAGTTAGATCCTCAACAGAAATAGAGGTCTGATCCAGCGATTCGGGATGATCGGTCACTGTAGGAGGTTTCTTGTTTGAATCGTCATGAATCTCAAACTTGGGTGGATTCTTCATCTTCTCTAAGACGTCAGCTAACTTATCTTTGGTAAAGGTATTATATTTATCGCCAAATAATTTGAGTGGTGATTCAGGGTTTGGGATGTAAGCTGGGACACCTTCCAGCTCTAAGAGATGTTCTAAATGCTCAAGCTGGTCCTTGGAAAGATGCATAGGTACGGAAGCCATCGAGGTTGATGTAGTTGAAGCCATAGATGATTCTTGATATGGGTTATTACTTGGTTTTGATTCCGGATTCAGCGACTCCAGAAGAAAGATATTTTGAAGTGGAGGCTGAGACTTGCGGTTATTCTCAAATTGCTGAGCAGCCTTCTTCCACATTGGCGTATCACCCGACTTGGAATTATGGATCATCGTATTAGTAGACAGAAGGAAAAGCGGAGGGTCGCTATTATGACCCGAACCTTGAGGCTGCCTAGTGATTCTTACGGAGGATGAAAAGTTGTTGTCATCCATCCACTTATCGCCTAACTCTTGAGGCATCCAGTCAGGCGTACTGTTAAAATCAACTCCATTAGCTCTGTTCAAAGTCGAAGTCTTGATGGGTCCGTCAGGTGCCACGTCGTCCACTGATGTTGACTTAAGCACATTTGAAGCCTCATAATTCGGCTTTGATTCTTCGTAAGTGGCATTCGATTCGGTATTATCTCGAGTTTGTTGCAGAATAGAGCTTCCTAAAGTATTTTTCGTCTTGGCATTCGGATGAGATTTGTACTTAAATGTGTTGGGAATGGAATTAGGATGGTTTGAACCTAAAGAATTTGTGCCATCAGGTTCATAGTGAGCATTGGGCATGTATTTGAGTTTACTCTGATAGCCAGGAGCACGGGAATCAATGATCTCTAAATTTTCGGTGCCAGGATGGAGTGGATCAAGCAGATCATTTTCCGACTTAGTCACTTCCAGCACATCGCTGAGCTCCGTAGCCTTCATATACTCCAGGATACGTGCCGCAGTACTGCTCGGCACAGACTGGGTTTCCAGCGGCTGTCTACTCATGAACAAATCACTGATGTTGTTATCAACACTGCTGCACAGAAAGGTAAACAGATGTGAGGTTTGGGCGCAGGGTCGCGTGGGGAATGCAGGACGCCCACGGCACCGATAGTGGAAAGGTTGAAACGAGCTAGACGGGAGGGGGGCAGATAAGGAACCCAGCGAATCATTTCCTATATAAGCACAAGCATCTTCAAACGAAATTGTCGACTTTAAATTGTAGTTTTATAATGCTAGAATATTGAATGCTGAACCCTTTATCTTAGATAGCATAGCCCCATCTGCAGGAGCTCCTGCTTCTAAGTCACCCCAAGATCGCAAGTGAAATATACTAAGTATTCATTCATACTCACCCATTGGCTTACATTGATATCTACAAGCGATATTGGGCTATTCGATAGCTGTACCACACACTTACAATCCCTTTATAACCTTTACTACGACATTTGGTCCATTAGCAATAGATACGAATTTCCACTTGCTACCCGATCCTAGACGACCCTGATCGAATTTTTGCAAACTTCAACTAATCTTTATTGCCCTTAGTTCAATCCGGTTTTCAATTCGTTGCTACCGAGACCACATTAGTCTTGGCTATCAATAATAATTGTTGTTTTTCTCATCAATTGAAACCGGCATCGGGAATCCCCTGTCATTCACGCACTTGGTTCCACTTTCGTATCATAATTATACTACCAATAGATTCCAAATTGTCCAAAAAGTTCACTTCCAGTTCACTTCCGGTTCTTTATTGCATTTGATTCTGTAATCTTGAATTATTATTAACATGTCATTTGAATACACCACCTCCAATTCTGCCAGCACTCAACATAAGCAGGAACAAGAGATGCTCTCTAGTTTCGCTGTTCCTAAACCTCCGGTTTCCACCCAGCAGCTGAGTGCAGCAGCTACTGAAAACGACAATGTCACACCATCGTCAGATTCTCCAAGAACTCTTTGGATGGGTGACCTTGACCCTTGGCTCGACGAGGCTGCAATCACTGACATGTGGTGGCAGCTTTTAGGCAAAAAAGTGTCAGTAAAAGTCATCAAACCAAAGAATGCAAGGGCTGTACATCAACCTGGAGCACTCACCCATTCCGGGTACTGTTTTGTCGAGTTTGAGACGTTCGATGACGCACAGCAGGCACTTGCATTAAATGGAAACCTTCTTCCTGATTTCGCTATGCCTTCGCAGCAACTGTTCCCCAACAACCCTGATAACCAAAAGAAGTACTTCCGACTTAATTGGGCTAGTGGGGCCACACTTTCGGCTCCGATCATTCAGGGTCCAGAGTACTCGTTGTTTGTCGGTGACCTATCGGCTTCGACGACTGAAGCCCATCTCTTGGCATTCTTCCAAAAGAGCTTTCCCAATACTATAAAGACAGTCCGGGTTATGACTGATCCAGTTACTGGAAAACTGAGATGTTTTGGATTTGTGCGTTTTAGCGATGATTACGAGCGGCAACGTGCTCTTGTTGAAATGAACGGAGCATGGTTTGGTGGTCGTCCATTGAGAGTCGCGTTAGCTACTCCCCGCAGTGGTCCTAAAAAGTATGGATTCCAAGACATGATGTATTATGGTTCAGCTCCAAGTCCTGCTTTGGGACAAGGTGCTCCGTTCTTTGGATATCAATACGGTGGCCCTGGCGGGCCGGCTCCTGTAGGGTTACCTCCTGGTGTCGGTATGGCGCCAGGAGTTGGAGATTATTCTGGCGAGGACCCTCGATACGTTCCACGGACTGCAAATGTTCCGGATGTATCTAGCTTCGACCCAACTGGCCAACCGAGCCTGGCCCCTGGCACAATAGGCACTGGAGCCCCAATAAATTATACGGACCCTCATAATACAACGGTGTTCGTTGGTGGTTTGTCTTCAGAAGTTTCTGAACAGACCCTTTTCACTCTATTCAAATCATTTGGAGTGATTCAACAAGTCAAGATACCGCCCGGCAAAAACTGTGGATTTGTCAAGTATACCTCACGAGAAGATGCCGAAGAAGCAATTGCTTCAATGCAAGGGTTTGTTATCGGTGGAAACCGTGTAAGGCTCAGTTGGGGCAGAGTACTGGCGAACAATAAAAATTACCATCACCATCAACATCAAGCGGCCCAGGCGGCCCAGATGGAGGCAGCTGCATTGTCGATGGGTATGGACCCGGCCCAAGCGATGGCGGCTGCAGCAGCCGGATATCCCACTCCTCCTATGCCACCACACGTCGCCATGGCTGGAATGCCGGGAATGGGATCCATGGGAATGGGCCCTCCTAACATGAGAGGTATGGGCGCAATGTATCCCATGGTAGGCGACGAGTATTACGGTCAATATAGTCAAGATCACTTGGGCCGAGGGAGTATACCTCATCCTTCTGGTGTTGACGGATCACTCGATCCATCGGGAAGTAATGAAGATGATCAACTTGCAGCGTCCATGGCAAAAATGCTGGTCGGAAACGACCAACTTCGTAGAGGTGACGCCGATGTCGATGGACCGGCTAGTATCGACCCGGCATATCAAAACCAGCAATACCCATACATGATGCCGATGTACAACGGCTATCAACCAGTTTATCACTACAGTAACGAAAATCAAGATAATGAAAGTCCAGGTGATGGAAACCCAAACGAAACAACCGAAGAGGAAAAGGAAGGAAAAGAGGAAGACGGGACAACACAGAAGGATATACAAGAGGACGGCACTGCTTAAAAGGAGGGATATATAGGGTTAGCATAATTTATATGGAATGATTGAAGATGTATATGTAGTCTATGGAAGAGAGAGACGAACCAAAGATACAGCGGTATAGAGAAGCATACTACATGGAATAGTATCCTCATCTGCTTACCTCCCATTGCTGTGCTACAAAAAAAATTTCTCTTGAGGTCTGCTATACGGTTGCTCTATAGCTGCGAATAAATCTACACGGCTGAAATCCCATTAAAACATCAATATTTCAATAATATAAAAACACACATATATATTAAAAACAGTAACGCCGGCATCACTTAAGATCTCTCACCTCTTAATCTTCTAGCCAACTGGATATCCTTCTTTTGGATGGTGACTCTCTTGGCGTGAATGGCACACAAGTTGGTGTCCTCAAACAAAGAGACCAAGTAGGCTTCGACGGCTTCTTGCAAAGCACCGATGGCAGATGATTGAAATCTTAAGTCAGTCTTAAAGTCTTGGGCGATTTCTCTAACCAATCTTTGGAAAGGCAACTTTCTGATCAAAAGCTCGGTAGACTTTTGGAATCTTCTGATTTCTCTCAAGGCGACGGTACCTGGCTTATATCTGT